>CAWVNZ010000853.1:0-41705 GCA_963930735.1 Dioctria linearis | reverse complement strand
TACAGCTACGCAACAGGATTCAAAAGCATAGCGAATCACTACAACAACTGCAGGCTGATGTAGAAAAATTAGTCTCTCATACTCCAGCGTAAATGCGGATTTTCTTAATGAAGTGTCAACAGAAGCATTTGTGAACGCTATTGCAGATCGAAATTTACAACAAGCGTTAAGGCTAGCAGGAGAGAAATCAACAGCAGAAGCACTAGCCTATGCACTAGCGTATGAATCTGCCAGGCAAGCTTCTCGAAGTGCAGTACGAGTGAGAGAAATTTCGGTGGAGGAATGTCCTTCAACAGAATGCAGTCATCACAGAGCACTCTTTCGAGCTGGGTAAAGATATCGAGCTGGGCAGCAGACTCACAGCAGAATACTGTCATCAGAGACCACTCTTTCGCGTGGTCTCATTCGTTGCTTGAAATGTAGTGGGCTGGGTCACCTGCAAAACAACTGTAGGAAACGAGGACGAATGCAAACAACAGAAGAAGAAGGGAGAAAATGGTGAGCTAGAGAGCAAACTTTCCGCGGTACAAGATGCAAAAGAAAAATCGTTCATCTAGATCGTTTGGGTCTATAAGGAGAGCATCAAGACCGTGGACCATCTGTTGTTCAGGACGAACAAATTTTAAGAAGGGGGCAGTGTTACGTGCTACAAAGTGACACAAGCGACATCTGTTGGAAATGGAAGCAACTTTAGGCTAGTGACATCTTAGTAAACCTTGGGTTCGGAAAACGGAATACTCAGGAAGGTTCTAGTATAATTTGTAGAGTATAAATACGGCGCTACACACATCCAGGAGGCGGAGTCTTATTTCAGACAGTGAAGTGAACGAAGCAAACTATTTGGATTGTGATTATTAGAAGTGCAGTACTAGCGATAACTAAAGAGTAGATTTGATAATTGTTTGTGAATTGTGATAGTAAACAATAAAGTTAAATAAAGAAAGAACTTTTGAATTATATCTGAAATATTATGTTTTAAATAACGAACCAAGGCCACGCTCGTAACAATATATTTGTAAGTGTTCCATAAAAATTTAGAATAATACCCAATTTATTGAATGTTCTCTTCCTTTTATCCGAGAAAGCATAACATTAATGGGAGGTTACCGTTCATGCCGGTGAAAAATTCTATTTGTTTTTTTTTTTTTACATAATTATCATCATTAAATTGTTTAGTATACGTGCGTAAAAGGCACAATATAAAGATAACAAGGATGGCCAATTCAAGAGGAATTTTTTGTGTTACTACGTCATGAGGTGACAATGCCATTTCCAGAAAATTTGTTTTGAGTTTTTCGTACTTTATTTACTGAAATAAGTTTTGAATATATTAAAATATTAAACACAACATTAAATTCTTCGTTTAAATTATTTAAGGAAAAGTGGGAAAGCAAATTTCCAAATAGAAATTTTTTTTCACGATTCAAATTGAGACGAACAAATTTGTGACAATAGTCGCCAAATGGCGCAAGTAACCAATTGACAGATAATTCGGCCGTACCTTGTTAATCTTTGTGTTATGGGTAAAAGGATATTTCGATATCTAAAGTATTTTGGAATTCACAGCCTGTTGAGAGCTGAACCGTCCGCCAGCTGGAAAACAGTTGGCTGAGGAGCTCAGAGCGCGCTTTCTGTGGAGACCTTTTCTCACTGAGATACGCTCATAAATTTCGGGGAAACCGATAATCTTCAGTTTCAGCACAATCAGTTCTTGGAGGAAGAAGAAGGGCCTTTGTATGGTGCTAGAATAGCTTAAGTAAACAGTCAAAGTTTTTCTATAACATTAAACTTTATATGAGTTTTTCTGGGAGCAACATTTTCAGCGCGCGGGACGCTCTACATCTTCAACGGATGAACCGATTCACACAGATCTCTCAGCAATTGAAAGAAAATTCAATTTGCGGGGTCGTAGGACATTGATTTAGAAATAGTTTTTTCGTCCATTGAAGCAAAAAAACATCTGGAAAAAAAATAGGTTTCTTTTTCAAGCTGTCATTTTGTTATTTTGAGGTTTTTTTGAAAACAAAAACCAGTACGGGCCCCCAAATTTTATCTAGTTTAATCATTTTCAACCCTAATTGTTTTGGATGAACTGACAGAGCTGTGAAGCGCCTTGAGTAGATGAGAGCTGGAGCCGCCATTTGCATATTTTTTTTTATAAATAAAATTGGAATTTACTCTCCATTGATAGAAGAATAGAATAAAATATGTTAAAACCCATTTCCATAAGTATTTTATGTAAAAAAAATTTCCAAAGTTCATGCATTTTTCATGCCTCTGGACGGTAACCTCCCCTTAAGGGAATTTTACGTACTATATAGGTTTTCTGCTGTCAAATACCTAAAGTCATGGAATGTTGCATTAACTTAAGGAAATTAAACTGCTTTTGCCTTTCTATCACATAAAATGACAATTATTTTTAGGAAAAATCTGATCTTAAATTTTCGGAATTGTTCTACTTTTTTTATAGTATAGCCAAGAGAGGATCACAGAAACTCCCTTTGTCCGGCCAGAGTCATATTGTGGCACTTCAAAGTTAACCTAAGAAAATAGGAATCAGCCGAACAAAATTGGAAATTTCTCGTGTTTTTTAGAAGAAAAAGCAAATAATTTCATATACTTTCGCCTTTTGTATGAATGGGCGAACGAACTTGGCTATGCATTATTGCGGTGCGATTGAAAAAAACACAAATCGACAAAACGTAGAATTACCCGAACAACAAAATCTTCTTGAACATCTCCAAAATCGTTTCAAACTATTCATAATAATATACACCGAGTCACACTACCTCAATTTTTTTTTTAAAAAGACGAACTTCGCTTTGGCCAAGATACTGAAAGGAAATGTAAGATTCCTCTCAAATAAAATTCTCATTTTGCCGAAAATATCAGAGAATCGCATGAGTGTGTTCAAATATCATAGATTACATCAATAACTTTGGAACATAACATACAATTAGAGCAACAACTTCGGAACAAACTCTATCAATATTTCAGAAAAACATGTTTTCACAAAAGCGTGGGAGAATTTTATGAGTGTACGTAAAATCTAAAAACTTCGCCCCTTCTCATTTATTTACGAAAATAAATCATTTGCCATTCAGTTTCGATGCATGTAATCTGCGCTTTTACAGTTTTTGTCTTTATTCGTAAAAGTTTTAAAGAGATTTTGATTTTTTGTTATTTTTTATTAATCTTTCTTTCCTTTTCTAGCCGTTTATACATTTTAAATTTAAAACAGTCGGAAACCTCGCCTGTTTCCTATCTTATTATTAGATTATCTTTGCCCCAGAGCTACATTGAAGAACACACAAAAATGCCTTTATTAGGAAAGGAAAGGCCATTTCCCCTGAGGTATCACCTAAACAAGATGGGCTTGGCTAAGACTTCATCTTGCCGTTTCTGTCGGGATGTTCATGAAACCTCGGAGCACCTGCTTTGCAACTATGAAGCCAAGGTATATAGAATACAAGGTATTCATATTACGACCCATGTTCCCTTATTAGGTGACGTAATATTGAAAAATGTATAGGGAAGTACGGCACAGAGAACACAATACTCCCTCTCCTCTCTCTGTCTTTCCTATAAAAATGTAAATACATTAGTCACAGAATTACGTCATAGACTATCAGCTGCAATGTGTCAACATTTTAGTGGGAATACCTTGTCGTCTATATACCTTGCTGTGAAGCATTGGCACTTTCTCCACCTCAAACTTTTCCCCACCAAACAACGTATGTAATCGCAATCACAGAATACTTCCAGATTATATTAACAATCTAAACCTATAAAGGGAGTAAATTGAATGGGTACAATAAATCTTTCAGGTCGCAGTGAATGCCAGGCTAACCCCTGCACAACCCTCCACAAATCTAATCTAAGTACCGTAAGTAGGACAATGATATATTACATATATCTGGAGAAATAATTAAGAAAGTTAAGTTCTGGGTCAAGTTTCCTGCTTCTATTCAAGGTGTGGTACGGAGATTAAGGAAGGAATTCCCAATGTATATTGAAACATTGGATTGCTTTTACGTAAAAATACAAAAAATCCAGTACACCACATGGTGATGAGAGCATCTAAAATACAAAAATCTAATCTAAGCCGCAAAACATTTGCAAGTATAAATATACAGGCCACTTACAATACCCGATAAATATTCACAAAGGTAAATGGAAGCTCACCTGGAAGTGTACATGATTCCAGAATATGAAAGAGCTCATCTGTTCAGCAAAAAATAATTACATTAAACATCGATGCATATATTAATAGCAATTTCAGGATATGGTACTGAGCCGTGATGGAAAATACCCCAAAGAAAATAAACAGAACGTTTTTAACCAAATGTTGGAAACTGAAAGAGTCATTATCAGATTAAGAGACGATTCTCTATTTTGCAATACCTTACAAGAAAAAAATTAGACAGAGTTCCAACTGTAATCATTTCCTGCTTCGTCCTACATAATATTGCCAAATACCTTGACGATGAGGATTTTTCAATGCTGTACAAAGATGATTAAAAGAAAACTAAAGACTAGCTAGGCGGATGGAAGATGTTGTCTCTGAATATGACAACTTGGGGATTCTGATGAGTATAAGCATATGTAAATACTGAGTATAAGCATAGAGTATAAGGTAAAGGTTTATCCATATAAGGATTGGATCAACTGCTTATACATCCAACTTTTTCTTATGAGCAAATGCTTACCTACACTCCACGCTTATACTCACAAGCAATTCCTCTTGTTTTATGCATACGTCAAGGTTTTTCCGTATTCAACATGAGCACTAAAGAGCAAAAGGATTAGAAAAACAACATGAATTTCTACGCTGACGACAACAACATTCGTTACGTCAAATAAATATAAATTAACCCCTAAGAACAAGACTTTTGTACTAAATAAGTACCTACCTAATTATGTAGAATGTAGATGTATTTATTACCCCTAAACTGCAGATAACTAGAAAAAAATTTATCAAATAAAATCAAAATAATGGACCATCACAGAAGATGAAGTTAGAAGAAGCAGAATGTCGCACAATATTTCACATGTCCAATTACGAGGCAGGCTTTGATCTAAATTCTAGCGTTTCACATTATTATCCTCATTGCGATTCAAGTCTCCATTTATTTTCATGATAATGCGACAAATGCATCATTCCTGTCTGAAACAATAGGATTATATGAAGGCTTTTGTGAAAAGGATTTTCTGCGTAGGTAAGTAGGTACATATGTATACGTATACCTCTACATACATTCATTTTCCTTTATAACAAAAAAAAATGTCTGTTCTCTACACAACAAAAGATAAAAACGTGTCTACTTTCATAATATGCATTTACAATTCGTTTTCTATGACAAAATGTTACTGATCGAGTGACGGATGAAAGAGTCGAGTAAAGAAAAGAAAAGTCAAATGGCAGACTGCATCAATTCAAATAAATACTATGGCTTTCATACCTGTACCGTAGTTGTAGCTGATTATTTCATCACACTAGAAGATAAAAACAAAAAAATGAGGAATTCTTTAAAAAAAAACGCCATGTATATAGTGAGAAAAAGATCGCGAACTCATAAACTTTCTACTAAAAAACTACTCCCTTATACGACGGAACAAAAACACGTCCATGTAAATACATTTGCTTTGAAGTCTCAAAACACAAGCAAATTTGTCTGCACTAGATGTGACTTCTTGAAGTTGTATACATTCTTTGATAAAAACGCGTCCACACATATGTTTTTGACGTAACTTTTTGTCTACACCGTCTGTCATCATATTACTGCGATTTTTTATTTATTATGGAGCAGATGAGAAAATACGTTCATTGATGTTTAAGCTTTAGATCGCAAAAAAAAACAGCCTATAAATATATTCAAAGATTCAGCAAGCATCAGGAAGCAAACATAAAGCATCTGATGCTGATCTCCTCGATATATGCAAGTCGAATTACACTAAGAGAGCACAGCAAACAAAAACATCATCAAGATGCAGGTGTACAACTTCAAATTTTGTTTTCACATTACTGGTACTGTTGCGATACTACTGGGGAATTAAGCATCAAAATTAGAAATTTGTCAAAAGTGTGTAGCAGAAATTATTAGATTATCTCTTCCACAAATGCGGAAGCCTTAATAAGTTTTCATTGAATCAACATTGCAATTGTTACCTGATAAGAAATATTTTTTTTCTGACTATTAGAACCAGCTTAACACAAGCTCGCTGCATGGACACGTTCAACAAAATACTCAGCCAAATTATTAACAGCAATGCACATGCGATTAATACGTTCATACATGCCAAAGTTAGACCTTGAGGATTTCACACGCAATAGAGGTAGCCTTCTTAAATTGTGCCTATTATCTCGGAAAGAGATTTTGTCAAGTAACAACGGGGAATCAACATTCGCGTTTAAGAGTTGGTAAACAAAAGTTACATCGGAAACCATGCGGTGGTTCTCAAGTGAGTGCATGTTCAAAAGCTTCAAGCGATCCTCATAGGGTGGAAGAATCAATGAATTACTCCAGGGTAGGTGCCTGAGAGCAAATCGTAAAAAGTTTCTCTGAACAGACTCGATGCGCTCGATGCGTGTACCGTAAAAAGGAGACCAGACCTAGCTAGCGTATTCAAGAAGTGGTCTCACAAAGCAAGTGTACAAATGCAATGTAATGGTAGGATTAGAAAACTCTCGGGACAAACGTTTTATAAAACCCAGCATAGAACTACTCTTTGATGCCACGTAGTTTATAAGGAAGATAAAATTCAATCTGTGGTCACATTTGACACCCAAGTTATAGACAGAGTCCACCCAGCGAATCGAGGAATCCGAGAACTCATAATCATAAGTGATTGGTGTCTGATTTCTATGGAAAGTCATAACCTCACATTTGTCGATATGGAGTACTAAATTATTGCTCTCGCACCAATAGTACAATTTTTCAAGGTCACCTTGTACCTGTTCACAATCGTGAACAGATTTAATCTGAGCGAAAAGCTTAATATCGTCAGCTTAAATCAAGACCTTACAGTAGCTCACAACAGAGACAATGTCGTCAATAGACAGAATAAAGAACAACGGGCCCAAATGACTCCCTTGAAGTACGCCAGACAAAGCCTTCAAGACTCTAGGGATGGAATGGCGAAATAAGATTTGATATGTTCTGTTATCTAAATAAGACTTACTCCATTTTAGAAATGTTGAGGGAAACCCATAGTTTTCCATTTTAAGAAGTATCACGTAGTGAGATAACTTGTCGAACGCTTTACTAAAGTCTGTATAAATACAATCTGTCTGATAGCCTTTTGCCAACCCGCCAACGGTATCCGAGACAAATTCCAGCAAGTTAGTAGTTGTAGACCTACCCAAAATAAACCCATGTTAGTTTGAAGAGAGAAAATTCTTACAGGAAGTTGATAGTTGACAGTAAATGATAGATTCGAATAATTTGGGCATTCAAGATAATTTTGCAATAGGCCTATATATATCTTCTGAAATTGAAGGGATATTGAATGAAACGTTACAATAGTCGTTCATATGACTGAAGATGCTATTTCGAGGCGGAAAATTTGACGAGGTAAAGGCATTGTCAAAAATAGAAGCAACATTATTGCTAGACAGTAATGCGTTGAAGTCAATAGATGTACTATAGTCTACTGGAAAGTTCCGAAAAGTTAGCCTTTCTAAAATTGAAAAAGTATTGTGTTTCATCACAATTTGTTAAGTTTTCGGTTTCATAGCAATATGTAATTAGTAGAGGGGGTGATAGATATTTATCAAGAGTAGACATGCTCACTGCCATAGGCTCAACTATGAAGTCTCCCGTGTCAGTAGAAAATACCAGGTCTAACTGCCTTCCCATGTCACTCTTAACATTAGTGATTTGGTTGAGACCAAGAGATGAAATAGTGTCAAGGAATAGTGACTCCTTTGTTGTCAAGTTATTTAGTCGAAGATAGTCCTCGTCATCTTCATTAAGTACCCATTGAATATTGGGTAAGTTAAAATCACCAATATGTAGGAATTCTTCAATAGGTTCCATCTTACTATGGATAAGATTAGATGTTAAAGTAAGTAGGTCGTAAATATTTAGACCTTTGTAATCGACAATATTTATGGAGTCTGGAGGAATATAGCAACAAAGTATGTATAAGTCATATTTTAAGAGAGACATCTTAAGAACTATAAGTTCAATGTCGAGAGTGTTGGAGAAACTGGGAAGCTCAACTTGGCTGCAATTTAAGTGGTTTTTACAGGTGAGGAGTACGCCACCGCCACGAGCTTCAGAATCAGTATACCTATCTCTTCTAATAATTTGATAAGAATTGACAAAGATTTCAGCATCGCGAAAACCATGATGCAGCCAGGTTTCAGTAAAAGCAACTATATCAAAACAATTTGCAATAGAGGATTTAAAGATTTCTGCAGTTTTTGTCCGAATCCCCCTTACGTTTTGGTAGTAAAGGGAAAGCGATTTGAGTTTTTTGAGATATCGCTGCTTATTTTAGCTGTACTGCTATGTTGGTGCCCAAATGGTACGAACAATTTAGTAAAAGCGCCAGAGGGCCAAAAAGTGGGATCGAATAACTTATCAGATAACAGATTTAGAGGATTTACTAATTTTTCGACAAGAAATACCATCTGTTGCAATATTCTTGGACTTCAAATACTTCAATATGTCCTCGCACATCGTTTCTGGAGAGAAACGGGTGACAAAAACACTCGAAGGTTTTGGTACCGTTCTCAAAGAGGCACCAATGCCATTTCCTAGAGGGGACACAGATGAAGTATCATTCGATACTGTGTAACGCTCCCTCACTTCAGCTACAGAAGCAGATGTAACGAGAGCCAGATCACCGCTTGCTGTAGATTGAACAGATTCCTGATTTGAAAGAATCGCCTCATTGGGGCTATGTTGACTTATAGAGTTAGATTCGATGGGATGAAATATTTGTTATACATTTTCAGAAATCTAAGACATTTTGATAAATCTTTGGCAACACAGAAGGTGTGATCTGTCCAGCTTAATTTACAGGAAATATTAGTGCCATGAATGCATAAAGACGGGGTACCGTAAATCAGTACTCCATCAAAATAAATGGGAGTATTAAAGTCATGATATTGTTTTAAAAATATGAGACAGCTTTGGGACTTAGATGCCTTGAATTTGACTCGGTTCGCTTTACCTTAAGCGATGATATTACGAACAATTGACAGTTGTGAAATTCCCTCTAGATTTCCTAAGAGTGTTAAAGCAGTCACAGAAATCAAGGGTACTGTAATAGGCAAAACTATGGATAGGCTTCAATGTAAGGCAAATCAGATCACTAAAGAAAATTAAGAAGACGGATGGAGAAATAACAGAGCCCTGAGGCACACTGGCATTTATAGCGTCAGGTTCTGGTGAAACACTGTCTAGTACAACCGGTATTAGGCGATCAGATGCTTTAAGTTTAACTAAAAGGGCTGAATGCCAGTCTCTATCAAAGACATTTGAAATATCTTGGGTAACAATTTTGGACCACAATAATTGTGGGGACTAGGGTTCCGACGTTCCGTAAGAAAAGCCAGCAAGACTCCAGACGAGCGTCCATTCCGGAAGCCATATCGGCGATTGTTGATGAGTTGTTTGGTTTCTAGATACTTCATTAATTTATTACTTATTTTATTACTTGGTTGAACTTATCGTTAAACCAAGAGCGACTTTGCTCTTGTTGAGACCTGCTGCAGGAATAAGGAATGTATTCTTGCATGCTAAGACTTAAAATGTCATTAAGTTCTAAAGTGCATTCATCAACTTCGCTCGAAGCAAAACAGACCGACCAATCAATTTCCCAATCAGCATTTATATTTTCTTTTTATTTAACGTATGAGCTAAGCATTATTGCATTTTACGAAATAAAAAAATATACACCCGAGTCTGTTTTTACACGATAGATACGTTCCGTGTAAAAAAAATCGTGTAAAAAATACACTGTGCCTATGGAAAAATAGAGATTGGTTCCAAACCTAATAAATCAGCAAAATAAAGCAATTAACCATATGAAAACTCACGTTAGCATGTTATCGTTTCTATGTGCTTGCACCTTTTACTTCATATATAATTCATTATGTGTATAAAAATGTATTATATATATAAAGTAAATTATAATTAGAAAAAGAAAAGAAATGCCATTAATTTAGATGTGTAACAATATTTTATTCGCTATCACTTTCTAACAATAACATTATACGTTTGCGTACAATATCACTGGAATCAGAAGAAATGCCTCCTTGGTTATCGTCTTTTTGCTTCATTGGTGAAATTCCTTTTGATGTTAATCGTTCCGTCCATGTTTTGGCTAGGCCCTTATAAATTTCCCGATAAGAAGCCATTAATAAATTCAGCTCACGTTGGAACTTCCCAGCTCGTTCTTCATTCGGATCATGTTTGACGAAATGGTTACCCAATTTATTGGCCAGTTTTAAACCTTTTTTAATTTTATCTGCACTGATAATAGGTTCCTCTTTGTCATTATCACTATGTTCTTTAGGATCAGTAGTCTCAAGGACAGCCTCTATTAAGCCTTTATTAAGGGGTTTATCAACTAGCAATTCATTAATATCTTCATGCGATAGATTATCAAATCCGTCTCCACCAATTGAATGTGCCAATGTTATGATGTTGGGAAATTCGGTGGTATTAGGAAGGACGGGATCTCTGCTGTTAACACATTCTGGCCAAATAGCTTTCCAACATGCATTCAAAGTAGATGGTCTTAATTGAGGTAACACTAATCTAATTTGATTGATACATTCCATAATTGAAAATTTCTTCCACACATCCATAACTGTTAATGTTTCATCATCATTCATTTTGTTCAAAACGTATTGGAATGTTCGCTTTATATAGTATGTTTTAAACGTCGCAATTATACCTTGATCTAGAGGTTGTATCAAGGATGTAGTATTAGCCGGTAGAAAGCAAAATTGGACGTTTGGGTGTTCCAAGACGGGATGGCCGGGTGCATTGTCCAGAATCAAAATAACTTTAAATTCGAGACCTTTATCTGTCATATAGTCTTTAATTTCTGGGATGAAACATGTGCGGAACCACTTAGTAAAAATGTCAGTTGTCACCCAGGCTTTTTTGTTTGCCATCCAGTGAACTGGCAATCTATTGAAATTAACACCTTTCATTGATCGTGGTTTTAGGAATCGATTTACAAGCAGAGGCTTGAACATACAATCTCCTGAAGCGTTGGAACAAAATAAAAGTGTTATACGATCCTTTGCTGCCTTAAAACCACCAGCTGTTTTCTGCGCTTTCGCTACGTAAGTTCGATTTGGCATTTTTTTCCAAAACAGACCAGTTTAATCCATATTCCAAATTTGATCAGGAGTGTAGCCTCCATCTTCAATTATTTTAGCTAGTTTTTGGGGGTATTCTTTCAGTTTTTTCAGTTCTAAAATTATTAATTTTATATGTGCACCAATTTTCTTTTTACTTCTTTACTGTTTAAAATTCACGACTAGAATGAAGCTTATTGATAAATCCTTAAATCATAACGGTACGATACATTCCTCTCATCCTTATGTTAATTATCCCAAGTGTCCCGTTTTGCATTTGTATTTAATTACACCATACATATTTTTTTCTGACCTGAATAAACCTAAACAATACGCATGAATTCTATGGGTTTTCTATAATAAACCAATTTCTTCAATTATCCTAAATATAAAAACTTAGTTATCATGTCTTCACCAATTTACGCATCCGCACATGCCTTTTCTTTAAAATTAGAAACGTCCCTGTAAGCAAAGGCTACCGAAAGTACAAACACCAGCGTCAAAAATTTACTAAGTTAGTGCGATTGTATACATCTTATGAAATTGTAAATAACCGCAGTAAATATCGGGTCATTTTCCAGGTAGTGTTAATGGGAAAATTAACCTGAATGTGATAACACATGAACAATATGCACACATTTTATGAAATTGTAAATAACCAGCAGTGTGCTTTCTCTTTTATTTTACCGCATGAGCACATAATTTGCCAAGGAAGGTTTTCTTAGAACTTGGGTGATCGTTGTAAATCAAACAAAACCGTGTAAAAATAAAATTATTGCTTTTTATATTCGTGTTAAATCAAATAGATCGTGTAAAATAATTCGTGTTAAATCAAACTCGTGTAAAAAAAATTCGTGTAAAAACAGACTTGGGTGTATTTATATATATTCCAAAATAAATCGTTTGCTTTAAATGCAATAACTCGCTACACCAATATACAATGATTTGTTGCCATTGTGTAGTTTCACTGAATTTCTCCAAGTAAGAGTTGTAATTGTTTTACATCGAAGACTCAATCACAATTAAAAGAAACCTTCCATCGATTTTATCCCAATAAGCTCTCTCCTGCTTCAAACACCGAGAAAAGCCACGCCCACGTGCATACATGAATTTTACAGGTATCAGCACTTCCCGTTTCCTCTACAGGATTTAACAGCCATGACTTAAAGTGGAGCGAGGGTTGAGCCGCTAGCCATAAGGGCTGCGTTCTTATCAAATTGAAAGCTTCCAAAAATTTTTAATATTTTTAACAAAAATGGCAGTATATTGGCTTTTGTTAGGAAAACTTCAGAAGAGCGATCTATTGGAATTTGTTTTATTATTGGTCTTCATGGAGGGGCGCGCGCCCACCGCTCCCCCTAGCTGGATCCGCCACTGTGACAGTAAGGTATATAGAGTTATCGATATAGCTGCTGACTGCAATAATCTGCAACTTGATATTGTAAAAATTTTAGACTGGTGTAAGAAAAACTTTCTATCCGTGAACATAAATAAATGTAAATGCGTCTCATTTTCTAAAAAGCAAAATACAATCATATTTAATTATAAATTGGGTAGCTCCCCCGTAGAGAGAGTTTCTGAAATAAAAGACTTTGGTGTAATCTTCGACAACAAACTCTTATTTGATTCTCATATTAGTTATATAACCAATAAAGCCTTTAAGATGCTTGGATTTATTTAAGACATTATATTACTCATTAACTAGTACGAAGTCTACTTGAGTACCCTCAGTCATTTGCAACCCTTTCTACTCAGTATACATCGATAAAATTGAAAGAGTTCAGAAGCGATTTATACACGTTTTCTACTTTTCAAAACGGATGGAGTTAATAGAAGCCTAAATTATATGGAAAGGCTACAGCGGTACTCAATGCTTTCGTTGGAAAACCCGCCGTGGTTATCTTGACGAAATATTATTATACAACGCGTTGTAAACAATCTAATTAATAGTCCAATAATCCTTAGCAAAATTAATTTCAATTTTCCATCGCGTAACACTAGAGAAGTTTTTACTTTTAGGCCTCAATTAGGACGCACAAATTTAATAATGAAATCACCCATTGTAAGAATCTAAATCAAAAAAGATAATGAGCTGTGTTATGATGGATTGATCTCTTTTCAGATAGTCGCTCTTCTTTTCGACGCATTGTTCTGAATCAATTACAAAGTAATTTTAATTAGCTCCTCCAATTAATCTTGACAATATTTTCAATCTTTGCTCCATTTTATACTTTTTCCTTTAATTTAATTATAGTATCCTTCACCTTTTGTTAGTATTTTTGATTTCTTTTATAATTTTTTAGTTTATCTTTATTTTTGATTTGTATGCTTCTAGTATGTATGTAGTATATTATAAAGATTAAAGAAAGGGGATCTAGCCAAATGAAAACAGCGCGAGTTAAGATTTAATTCCATATAATTTCAAGTTTAAAGAACTCACAAATTTGTCAATAAAACTGAAGTTCGATATAATAGATATAATATTTAATAAATGTCCACCGGAATATTTAATCTACCGACCACGGATAAAATAACTGACCGACACGCAACTGATCACCGCTAACTCGAGCTGTTGTCTGCCCACTACCGAAAAAAACCAACTGTCCTCTTGTCCACTTCTACCGGTATATCTAAAATGTTTCTGTTCTTATCATCGTTGTACTTTGTGTTTTGTTTTTTGTGTTATTATCAGCTATCGTCCATTCGGCCATCCTGTTTTCCATCGGTCTCCGATGGATTCTGCAATTCGTCATCGGTTCTGACTGCTTCTGGATCATCACCTTCGGGGAGTCTGTTGTCCTGCTGGTATAAATCGTCATCCTATGCGTGGGAAAATTGATTTTCGTTGGGCCATAATTTCATCTTATCAATGCTGGTTGAGGTTTTGGATGGTCCTTCAGGATGTCCGAACTTCTCAATTTCGTAACGGTCAAAACCTTTAATTGCTGTAACCCGATACGGTCCCAGGAAACAAGATTTAATCTTTAATAGTGCGCCAAACTGGGTTCGTTCGATTGCTACAAGATCATTGATTTTATATAGCGTTCCTTGTCTTCTTTTTTTATTGTATTGTTTCTTCCTGAATAGCAAGGATATTTTCCTTAGCCTGCATTCTTACGTTCTCTCTTTCGTCCATTTGTAGTATTGCTTCTTCGTCTTGAATCCGTTCTTTGATGTGTAATTCCTTTTCTGTTTTCATCTTCACACCAGTTAAGAGTTCAAAGGCAGAATATTTCGTCGACCTTTGATACGTACTGTTCATGAAACGCTGTACTGCACCAACATGCTGATACCATTTATCAGGCTTTTCCAATGACAGTTTGGTGATTACAGGAATTATAATTCGATGCATGCGCTCAATTTGACCATTTCCACGGGGGACACCTGTTGTAGTGTGATGAAGTTTGATTCCATGATCCTCCCAAAAGTGTTTAAATGTTTCGAATGTAAATGCACCCCCTTTGTCCGTAATAATTCTACCTGGGTATCCAAAAGTAGCAACAAAAACCTCAAGCTTCTGAATAGATTCGTCGGTCGACAACGATTTTGTTGGAAAAATCCAAATAAATTTGGTAAGACTATCGACGACTGGTAAAATGTAACGATATTTTTTTCCGGTAGGAGTGAGCGGACCTAGATGATCTACATGTAGAGTATCTAAAAGCTTATCACCTTTGGTAATAGGATGCAAGAAACCTTCACGTCCAGACTTTTTCACTTAAGATGCATCGTACACAACCTGCTATACATTTTTCAATTCTAGAGGATAAGTTTGATATGTAGAATTCGGTTTTTAATATTTCTTCCATTTTCCTCTTGTGGAAATGCCCACGTTAGGTACAACGAACAATAGATTTTCTTTCACCTTTTTGCACAACAGGTTACTTTGGATAGCGTAATCTTTATAAGGACCATTTTTTAATACTTCTTTAATCGCTAGGACCTTTTCGTCTGTATTTTGGGAGTGTTTCAATTTCGCAATAATATCTTCTTTATGGATGCACATTGTCACGGGATTGCGACTTAGAGCATCGACGTGTCGCATTCGTGAGCCTGCCCTATGTTCAGTTTAAAAATCAAACTCTTGGAGGAGTAGTACCCACCTAGCAACTCTCGTTACCAAATCCTTCTTCTTTAATGTACCTTGAAAGGCCTTACAGTCGGTGACTAACTTGAATTTTTGTCCAATCAAGTAGATACGGAATGGCTTCGATTATAGCTAAGACTTCTAGCTCGTAGCTACTGTATTTCTTTTTCGCAATCAGTAGTTTTTCTGCTCATAAAGTACACAGGATGCAATTGATTATCATTGTCTCTTTGAAAAAGAATTGCTCCATACCCGTGTTTTGAACCGTTCGGTCGGTATGAAGTTCAATAGGAGCACCTGGACGATATATAGATAATACTGGAGTGAAAGATAAAGCAGCCTTAATTTTTTTAAATCATTCTCTTTGCTCGTCCCTGAACTCAAATTTTACACCTGTTTTCAATAGGTCACTAAATGGTTTTGCGATAATAGCGAAGTCTAAGATAAATCGCCTGAAATATCCTGCGAGCCCCAAAAAACTTTGGATTTGAACTGCATTTTTAGGCTCGGGCAAATGTTTAACAGCGCTTAGTTTTGTTTCCAACGGAGATACTGGTCCGTCCCTGATAACATAACCCAAATATTCCACAGATTTATGTAGAAATTGACATTTTCTCCACTTGATTTTTAAGTCGTTTTGACTGGCAATGGTGAGGACTTCTTTTAGTTGAAATAAACCCTCTTCTTGCGTTCTTGCGGGGATGATGATATTATCGATATATACAATAGCTATTTCCTTCCTTATCTGGTCTCTTAGAACGTAGTTAATAAACTTTTGGAAAATACTCGGAGAGTTACATAACCCGAATGGTACTCGTTTGAATTCGTAGTGACCTGTTGGAGTTATAAAAGCTGTGAACTTTTGACTGCTATCCTCAACGGGAACAGGGAAGAAACCATTCTCTAAATCTAAAGTTGTAAAAAACTTGGCAGAATGTAGCTTGTCTATTTAGTCTTCAATAACTGGAATTGGGTACCGAATTTTCTGGTTCAGTTTTCTGTAGTCTACACAGAGTCGTCGGGATCCATCCTTCTTTTTCACGATTACTATGGGACTGGAATAGTCCGACACAGACGGCTGAATTATATCTTCCTGTAGCCATTCATTTCTAAACATTTTAAATCATCCTGTGAAAGTCGCCGAGGTGGTTGATAAACTGGGTTTTCATCGGATATATGTAGTAATTTTCATTGAAATTGGGGCCTCCGCTTTCTCATCGGGAACATACTTTGAAATCAGTTCTTGGATTTCTTCAGCGATGGATTTATCCTCAATATGATGTAGATTGGGTCCTTCCCAATTTTCTACGCTTTCGATCTGTGACAGAAAATATGTTTCTGGTTCTACACTTTCAACAACTTCGACTTCCTCTGGTCTATTCTTTACACTAATTCCGTTCTGATTAAAAGTTAAGTCTACGTATTTTAATAAGTCCATACCTATAATTACATCTGGCGTCATACAGTTATTTGGCACTACATGACTACTAAAATTTTCTAGTCTAGCTTCATCAATTTCAAATTCAGTTTTTGTAACACCTTTAGTACACCCGCACCGAAACCAGAAATAGGCGTACAACAGCTTCGGTTGACTATTTTAGGATTTATGACAGTCAACCATTTTTCTTTTATCAGCGTTAAATCACTTCCGGTATCTAATAGTCCAGTAATAGCTACCCCGTTTACTCGTATTTCAATGTTCATATCACTTCTTTTAATAATATTTACTTCTGGCCTTTTAGTTGCAGTTCTAGGACATTTAACGCGTCGATGTCCAAACTCATTACACTTAAAACATTTTGGGCCTTTGGATTTTTCGGGACTCGGAAGACGAGAATTTGAAGCGAATCCAGCAACCAAAATATTAGCCTTATCCAGGGAGTCAACTGCGACTTTACCATATTTAAGTAGTGAAGGTATAGGGGAAGTGGTGAAGTTGTTCCTAATAGTTTTAACGGGATACTACCTTTGCGGCTTGTGAACACTCTTTGTGTAATACTCTGATCAAAAAGAAAGTTTCCTCTCTGGATAATGGACATCCATGTGTTCCATGCAGTCTTGTAGACTTATTTCAGTTCTGGACATTGATGCAATTGATAGATGCGAAAAGCAGACTCTTTCGCTTTTATTTCTTAGTTATACTCTTAGAATATTACTAAGCTCTGATGTGCATTCATCAACATTCCTCGAAGAAAAACAGACCCACCAATCAATTTCTCGAAGATATTCATTGAGACTTTCCCAATCATTCTTATAGTGCCAGAGAAGCCTATTTGTAGGTGGAGAAGTATGATGGCACGAAAGTTTTGGTTATGTGATTGTAAAAAGGCGATTACTTTTTATATGAAATAAAAAAAACTTACACAAATTATAAAAGCGTCTCTACGATAATAGGGCTAGATAATTGGTTCGCGTTGTATGAGTTTGTTTTCTGTCAGTTATGCGACGGAACATACAGAGAATTGAACGTGATATTGAAGGGAGTGAAAATGATAGGGGAGCAAATATAGTAAAACACTATTCAATTCAGAAATCTTTACACAAGATATGTTTCAACAAATTTTTTGGATGCATCATTTACATAAAAATGCACCAGGAATAACTAGAAATAGTTTCATAAGGACCCGCACTCAAAAGGTCAATAATTTTTTAGAATAAATCAACTTAAAATGTTCCGAATATTTTATATCTTATATATCAATTTTGCGTTGATGAATTCATTATAAAATCCAAAGGGAAAACAGCTTTCATAACGTATAACCCTAAATGTGGAATAAGAATTTACCTAAACCCACTAAATGTGGAAAAAGAATTTACCTTCTGACAGACTCGAATACTGGATATGTGTATTCCATTCTGCTTTATTACGGCAGCATTATAACTGAAAATCTGATAAGGTCGAATTTACCTGTCAGTTCCAGAATTCCCAAACAATTGCATTAAAAATTATTGGGCAACATCCCTGTTACTGAAGGTTATCACATGTATACCGACAGGAATTATACGAGTATGCCCCTTACAGAAGAATTGGTAAAGATGAAGTGTTTCCTTTCCGGCACCATGAAAACAAACAGGAAATATTTCTTAATGGTAATAAAAAAAAAACCGAAATTTGTAAGGGACAAGAAAACAATAGCCCACAAGAAAGACAAAAGCCTAGTCCTCGCTTGGAAGGACAAAAGAATTGTAATTTTGTTAAGTGTTTAGGATTAACAGCGGTAGATAGAACAGTACGTGGTAGTCAGTAGGGTATTAAGGGTGGGGCGGAAGGGGTGGTCCGCCCCGGGCGGCATTTTTTTAGAAAGAAATTAGTAGAATTTAGAACACTGCTAAGAAAGTACTTTTAAAAACGGGAGTCGGATTACACGGAACTCGCGTAGCGCGCGAAAAAACGCAAAAAAATGTTTCTATTTTTTCTTAATTTTTTAGTTTTTTTTCATTTGTTTTTCACGTCACTCAATTTCGCTATTTGGGACCTGTTGATGAGTCAAAACCAAGACTTGAAACTTGTCACCAAAAGTAAAATGGGTTGTGTGATGAAATAAGAAATAAAAATTTTATTAGCTTTTGCTATATACCGGAGAATCAAAAAAAATTGCTTCTTGAACAAATTTATTTTATTTATAATAAGGAATATGTAATATGACCATTGTAATGTGACCTTTGCGGAATAAATTATACCGTACGTAATTGTTATATATTTGTTATTTTTGCAGACCAATGTACACAAAATCTGTGGAAAATGGCCATTCCTACTTCTTTCAATTTTTTAAATTATTCTTCCAACGTCAAGATTGCTTACAAGTGTATCAGTACTTATTTCTTCAAGATATGTACATTGACATAAGTGGATTTTTCGGAAAAGTAACGATATCTTTTGTCAATCGTGAGTAGACTTTTTCTGTTCGAATTTCTTTTCTCTAGCATACTGCTTCAAGAAATCAGCACAGAAAAGAATTCCTTAAGCATTCCAAGACATAATAATAATGCTTGCTTCTTTAAATCTTTTTAGAGTCTTACATAGCATAAAACATGTTCAGATGTTTTATTCTCCTCTACACAAAAAGCTACAAACTAATGTGAGAATTGTTTTTTTTTAATGCAGAGATTAATATTCAGAGATTAACTCGTTATAAGTCTTAGTTGAACGAGAGGAAGGTTTTTTACTCCTTTTGGGATTACGTCAAAAAATTTTTCTCCCATCTGAGATCTGAAATGTTTTCATATTGTTATAAGATTTTAGACCAATCTCCAAAACTCTAAATCAAGTCGAAAGGTGGCGTTTTAAATTATCCCATAAAGGTTTAAGGTGAATCAAATTGAAACCGTCTTGTATTTTTCCAAGACGCTTGGTAATCTCATTGCCTTCAATGATTTTAGATCATGATACCCCAATATGCATGATTGTTCAAAGCTTTTATTGCTGCCTACATGCCTATCAATGAATGAATACCTTTGACATTTCCGCATGCGCACTTTGCATGAATCTCTGCAAGAAAAAAGATAGGTGAAGTATTGGAAAGTATTGGAAAACCCTCGAAAAATTCATGCACTTCATCCGTTGTCGTAGGAGCATTGGCGTAACTAGGATTTTTGTTTGGGATAGGCCGGGTCCCCCAACTTTCGTACATAGGCTTTAACAAATATTTTATTTACGAAGTATACCAGCTCATTGGTATTCCCAGCTATTGACCGACATTTTTTATCCATTGCTCTGAGCACTTAAGAGATATAATACCTAAAGCCAATGAAATTACATAGATTACAAAAACTATAAAGTTGCTTGGAGTCTATAAGTTACAGAACCCCCCAGAAACATAATCTAAGATCTAAAACATAATTTTCGCTAAAGTAATTAAAAAAAAGTAACTCAAATTTCAAAAATCAAACTTGCAGAGATGCGTGACCATACGAAATTACATATTCGTTTAGAGCAGCAGTTATCAACCTTTTTTGGTTTGCGTACCCCTTGGTAGTTCATTATCGTAAATTGTACCCCTTACATTAGAAAAATGTTAATAATTTAAGTCGTTGTAGTTGTTATTATTTTAAACTTGTTCTAACACTAAATAAATAGCAATAAAGTTTCAAGGAGTATGGCCAGAATGTTTATTGATGAAAACTAAAAGATTATATTTATAGATACATAACTTTTAATAGAAAACAACATATTTAATAAATATAAACAATTATAAACATAAAGTTTAAATATTCGCAATTTTACATTAATTTTAACTTAACTTATTATATTCAGTGAGATCCTTGAGCTTGCTTTGAGGTAGATAGTTTTTTGAAATCAGGTTCGATTGATGCAAGGTAAATCTTAAATCTGGAGCTACATTCAGCTTATTACGGTATTTGTTTTTAATAAACAATTACGAAGAGAATGCTCTTTCCACCAGCACTGTACTTGTAAATAGCAGCAAAACGTTAAGCGCTTTATCAGAAAGCTGTTCATATTCGGGGCTGATGTGTGACCAAAAGTTAATAAGACAGAGTCCTTTAAATTCGACTTTCAAAGCAGAATCATTTGATAGTTCAATTAAGTTCTCTTTTTCTTTGATAGCCAATTTAGCTACTCGAAAGTATTCTTCATTGATAGAATTTGAAATCCAATGGTTTCCTTCATCAGGTTTGTGAAAGTACTTCTCGAAACTTGATTTTAACTCTATTAAGTGTTGAGATATGTTGTTGCTCAATTCTCTGGAGAGGCAAAGTTTATTTTCTGATAGAAAATTATGCAAAGTTTCAAATACCTCAGGTTGACCATTTTCAATACATGTCCTCCAAAAATCAATTTTTTTAATCATTGATTCAATTTTATCTGAAACATTGAAGATCGTTATGGAGTTGTTTTGAAGACCTAAATTTGGATTGTTTATACTTAGGAAAATATCTGATAAATATGCAAGCGTCTGAAGCCAATTACAGTCGTGTAACATAGAAGCAAATTGGAAAAGATGTTCCTCGAAGAAAACCTGTACTTCATGTCAAAGTTCGAACAACCGGGTGAAGACCTTGCCTGGAGATAGCCATCTTACTTCTGTATGAAAGAGCAGAGTAGAATGAACACTATTCAAATCTTCACAAAGAGCTTTAAAAATTCTCGAGTTTGACCTGGACTTTATAATTAACCACTTTCGTAGCTTCGTCAAGAACAAGTTTTATTTGCACAGGAAGGTGCTTAGTTGCCAAACTTTGCCTGTGGATGCAACAGTGACTCCAACTTACATTGAGAGCTATCTTCATGACACGACCACGCAGACCGGAATATATACCTGACATAGGCTTGCCACCATCATCGGTACATAGCCCACAACAATGAGACCAATTTATGCCTTTTTCTTTGAAATAATAATCGCGAGCTTTAAATATATCCTCACCTGTTGTGTGTTCTGACAGAGCATGAGAAAGTAAAAGGTTTTCTTCGGCTTTATTGTCCTTCAAATACCTCGCAATAACAAGCAAAAAGCAAAAATTAGCAACATCTGTGCTGTACTCCAGTCTGAGATCAAATGAATGATTATTGCTCATCTAGGCGTACGCGTCTATGCTCATAAAAATTGTAAGTGGCCCAGGCACCCGTTGTCACCTCCAATAATCCATAGCAATTCTAAGGAAAAATTTTCCAGTAAATTTCTAAGAAAAAATTGCAGCTTTCCCTACATTAGGTCGAGGCATCGTTGGATTTTATATTGCAGCGAAGTATTTGATGGCTTGTTACGGCATCAAGATGTCGAGGAATCGTTGATTTTATATTCTAGCGAGGCGTTCCGACGAGAGGAGATTAGTATATTTTAAACATCCGCCATTACTAATTTTCGCGTACCCCTAAGCCATCAAACGCGTACCCCTAGGGGTACGCGTACCACGGGTTGAGAATCGCTGGTCTAGAGTATCATTGGAATTGGTCTTATATTAGACAAATTCTAGCTTTTTTTACTATGTATCTATATCTAAGAGGTGTTAAATTTCAAAATGCATCTATGTTTTAATATCTAGTCTTCCTACGTAAAACTTTAACTCTGCTTCTAAGAAAGCAAGAAAAATAGATCAGCACTTTTAATCCACTGCAAATGCGGGAAGATGTGTGCATTCGGGGCGATTTTAATAAGGAAAAGCTTATGAGATAGGGCAGTCTTTGTGGAGGCTCCAATGTTAGATGCCAGAGGGACAACGAACAGGCTCTAATTGATTTCCATTCTTTATTATAATTCTCGTTGAATGTTATTGAGCACCCAGAGACTGAGAAACATTGTATATTTCTTATCAGTTAGTATCAGTCATCAGCATTCAATCAATTTTTGGATAGAATAAGAATAAGTTTATTCGTGGGGAAAGTACTATAAGAATACAAATTTCTTTTTTCAGTACAAAAACAAAGTAGCAAAAAGAATTAATTAAAACAAGTAAATATTAATATAAAACTACGAGAAATGAAATTAAAATAAAAATATAAAAAAAAAACAAAGTTAAATAAATTAGAAATTCAAAAAATTAAATATAAATTCGAAAAATATATACATATAGCTACAATCAACGTAAAATAAAGTACTAAAAAATTACTCTAAAACATTAGATTACAAATACAAATATGTAACAACTAATAACTAGAAAACATAGAGCCAAGACCACCTAAAACACACCCAAAAGTCTATCCCACGACGGTGCTGCAGCGCGTTATTCGCTCCATAAACCCTCGAGTCGAGCTCGTACGCTGAATTTCGGATGGTAAATTATTCCAAGCTCGAATTTTGGTATCAGCAAGTCGAACCGCCTTGAGGAGTTTAAAAATGCCAAATTATTAAACAAATAGCTTGGCTCTTTAGAGTAGATGAGCTTATGAAGAGATGCCAGAAGCCTCCGTAAAAGATATAGATTTAAGGAGCAACCAAGTAGATGATTACGATGTTGCGAGATATGATCGAATCTCCTTAAGCAGAAGACGAATCTTGTGCAGTCGTTGAACGCCACATTTAGCTTAGTGGAACAGGATGAACACAAGTGAGGGAAAAGGAGACTGCAGTAGGAAAAGTACGGGAGAATCAAAGATTTGATTAGCATCGAACGTGTGTTCGTAGACAAGGTTCCCGAAGACAACCACAGCCGACGAAGCCCACCATAAATCCTGCCAGTCATATTATTGACATGATCACAGCATTGCATTCTGGAATTGAGGAAGATTCCAAGATTTTTTACACGACTCGAAAATGGTAAAACTGTGTTATTTAAAAATACAGGTGGAAGATCAGATACCTCAACTGCTCTGCGATAGAAGGCAATGCACTGCGACTTTCCAGCATTAAACAATAAAAAATTGTTATCAGCCCAGTGTGCAATACTGCGCAAGTCGGAATTAAGTCTATCAATGCAATCCTCCGCCAGTCCTATTGGTCGAATGAGATACACTTGCACGTCATCGGCATACAAGTGAATATTACAGTCCACAACAACATTGGGGAGGTCATTTATATATAGGCTGAAGAGCAAAGGGCCGAGAATAGAGCCTTGAGGGATACCACAATTTAGAGGCAAAACACCAGACACACAATCCTTTACCTTAACCCTCTGCAATCTTTTGGAGAGAAAGCTGCGGATTAAGGACACAGCAGAGGGATGAAAAAGGAAATTTGAGGTCACTTTTCAAGCAGATTGGAATGATTTACCATGTCAAATGCTTTGGAGAAATCAAGCAGGGCTAAGAACACGCAGATAGTGCATGTCAAGCGAGCGACGTATATCATTAGTAACGTTAATAAGGGCTGTCTCGCAACTACGAGACTTACGAAAGCCAGACTGGAAAGGACTTAATAAGTTAAAGTATTCCAAATGATCAATTATTTTGCTGTACCATCAATTTTTCTAGAACCTTAGCAAGAAATCCCAACAGGCTGATCGGTCGACAATCACCGGGAACCTCAGCTGCATTGATCTTAGCCACCGGCACAACTGTAGCAATTTTCCAAGCGGAAGGAAATATCGACATGGTAAGGCAGGTGTTAAAAATATGTAGAATCGGCTGTATTATCCAAGGCAGAAGAATCCTGATAAACCTAGGTGGAATACCATCAGGCCCCACAGCATCAGATTTGACAGCACCAATTGCCACAGCAATCTCCCTAGCATCAACACATCTAAAACTAAAACAAGGCTGATCTTTACTTGAGGGAAACATGAGGCGATTTAAATCAGCTGTCCAGAACTACGTGTAGAAAGGATTGGGAGAGAAGTGAAATGGGAATTAAGTATGTCAGGATCCAAGTTACACATAGGCAACCATCTTCTCTGATTCTGCGTGAGTGAGTTGGAGCATATTCATCGTGTATAATGTAGAAGTTCATAAAACCCATTAATTTTCTCATCCACTGAGGTATACAGAGTGATGTCATTACAGGGCAGCGTGGCACACTCATCACCCAACTGATATAGATCAATATCATCATATTTCCTATATGATATTTCCTTGTACTCTCTGCAGTTACCAATACCAATGCCATATGTCATAAAAAGGAAATCATGATCGAAGACGGAAGGAGAACCAATCTGGATTTTAAAGATAACTGAATCATAATCAGCAGTAACAAGTAGGTCAAGCAAGGATGGATTATCCGTATTGAGATAAGTTGGGAGATCGTTAATGACACAAAGGTGAAGTGACTGTAGAAAGAATAAGAAAGAATCCGTCGCACTATTATGTCTCAACAAATTGACATTAAAATCTCCTCCCAAGACAACATTTGCATATCTTTGTGTTAGATCAGAGAAAACAGCACGGAATTCTGCTGCGTTTTCAATGGAAAAACAATTTGGCGGACAATACACGGAGGATAGCAAACATTTATTAGTGCCTAAGGTTACTTCCACACACAAAAACTCCAAGGGGGTACTTTCAGAAGAGTAAACTATACGGGAGTCATAGCAACCTCTGACATAAATAGCCACGCCACCACCAATACGACCCAACCTGTCATTTCTAAAAATGTTATAACCAGGAAATCTAACTAGGGTAGAAGGTATATGGGGTTGTAGCCAAGTCTCGCACACTAAAATAACATGAACATCAGAACCTACAAAAATATCACATAATTCGTCGAACTTTGGTCTAATGCTTCTGGCATTCAAGCTGATTACATTAAGACCTTCCGACTGCCGACAGAAAATATTAATTAAAGTTCTCACTCTGTTCGGCGTAAAGATGTTTTCATTCATAAAAATATAAATAAACACAAGAGCTGCGACTCACCAAGGTGAAGGGAACAAAAACACGATCAGCACCAAAGAAAAACGACATTATTACCATAAAAACTGAGTGGACTATAATATATAAGCTAAGTGGTCTAAAACTCTGTGTTAACAGAGTGACAAGAATATAATACAACAAGGTTTGAATAAATAGACAATATAAATACTCGACGGAAAATAACAGCATCATTACGGTGAAAACTAAACTATCAACAAAACAAATCAAACTTAAATAAAAATAATGAATAAATAAACAATATAAAAACTCAACGAAATATAAAAGCATATGTTTGATCAAACCTAAACTATCAATAACATAGATTAAAGTTAAATAAAAAAAAACCAAAGATTAAAATCATGCACAATACATCACTTGGCTCCCTGGTTGGCATCGCAAAGAGATAGTAGCATATCCGAGTTTGTAATTTTGTAGGGTTTTCCTTCCTTTTCCAGTCTAATATACAAGAGGCCGTCACGAGTGTAAGCAGAGCTAAGCTTCCCCTCCTGACGACGTATTAGAGCGTCCCGTAATAACCTGCTTGTAGCAGGAGTAATGCTCTCATGAATGTGCATTGGGCTCGGAGCAGCAAAACCATCGATGTCAGCTAGCCTAAATTTGCCGAAAGCTTTTAGGGCTGCAAAAAAAGCACGCCTCTCGGATGTACACGAAAATCTTGCAACAATTGGCGAGGCAGAAGATCTTCCGGCATCCGGGTTATTAGCACTCTGCCTTGGTCTGACACGAAAAGCAGATATATATGGAGAAGGTGTGTGATTGATGCGAAGACAAACTTTGTGAAAAATGTCATTAGGTATTTCGCTTGCCTTATAGGGGATACCTCGAATAACCAAATCAGATGAGCGTTGCAGACGACAAAGCTCCTCACCATTATCATTAAGAGCAGAGTACCCAGAGTTTAGGCTAATAAGAGAATCCTCAACTGTTTGTATTCTAGCGGCGAAGTTGCTGATAGAACTCTCCATTTGAAGAAACCGAATATTGAAATTGCTGATCGCTGTCTCAATTTTAGCAGTCATACGCTTCTCCAATTCGAGCAAAAGCTGATTAATTTTAACCAGCAGGCTATCCTCAAAATTAAGCAATGCTAATGCTGAATCACCATTACAGCCAGTAGGGGAAATTGCAGCAGACGGTGCCAGCTTTATTGTAGCTCTAGTTGAGCGAGATGATGGCGCAGGCGGACTTAGATTAATACCCCTTTTGTTTTCTCTTAAATCTCCAGAGAGTTCTTTTGTTTGGTCAGTCGATCTTACTCCCATAGTGATGATAATATAATCCGTTAAAACAAATGAGAAAATAAGCGTGGATTATCGAATGACAAATGAATTTTTAACGATTAATTCCTTATGGTGACGAGCCTTAAAACACAGAACGATACAACTAAAACACTCAGGTACCAGAACAGTGAAAAAATAATTAGAAAAACCGGATTAAAACTAATTTAAAATGTAAAAAGACGGGAGCACAAATAAACACGTCTATACCGTACTAACACACATTCGAACATAGCGGATAGCTAGTTAGTCAACATTTGGCGGCGATCAGGGAATTATGAATGAAATCGAGACAACGGCGACAGGTATTTACGAAATTGGACTTGATTCTTGCCTAGAGTTGCTAATATAGTTTTATTCCATAGTGTAACATAATAAAAATATTATTGAATATTTTAAATCTGCACTAAACTTCCTTATAAAGATAATCACATTTATTATTGAATCCGTTGGGATAGGAATCGAAAAATCTTAAGAAGGCCTTTCTTCCCAGGCCCACCCTGGCCCCTACCTTGTTACGCCAATGCGTAGGAATGTGAAGAGTGTCTTCTTTCGAGGGGTATAGCTCTAAAAACTAGTTGTTTCTATAGAGAAATAGCCCAGATCTATTATTCGTTTCCATGACTTCACCGATAGTTTGCCCAAGTTTTTCATCGCTTTGATGCCAGATTTGCACAACTGTATCACTGTATCACTGAGACAAACGTATTGATCTCTTGTCCGGATCCCTCACAAAAACTTCCAGTTATCCTGAAGTGGTCCAGACTCCACTTATTATTAAGGCAACTAAAATATTATTGATCGATATAAAAATTCAAACATCCTAGAATCTTACCTTTATCACCTTGTGGAGATTCGATGTGCTGTCTTCTGTACAAATTTTGTAGGTTTTAAATTCGCAAAATTTTCGAACCCCCGCACCCAAAAACTGTCTTCACAGGTTGATTGTGAAGACTCATCTACTAAAACCACTCCAGGTCAAGTAGTCTAGCAAATTAACTTTGGTGACTCTCAGTGTAACTATTGGATTTGCTACTGTTTTCTCTGACAAGCTTTGCAGATATTCTCTTTTCCCTTTTGGAAGCACACATAGCCTTTCTTTTACTTCTAAACCAACAATACTTTTGTTATTATAAATGAAGACCGATTCCCTCGAGATTAATTGCACCTCCAATTCAGTTTACAAATTTGATTTCAATAATTGTAAAACGTTTGATTTAATCCTGTAGTGCCCAAAATATAATTTTCGTAATATTTGGAGAATTGGTTATTTTTGAATTATTTAATATTTAAAAATATATAACACAACAAATTTATTTACTTCTTAGAATTTAAAATATGGGGCGATACAAAAATGCATCGCCGAGCTTTATCAGAACAAAATAAAATACGATTTTATATTTTTAGTCATCTTCATTCGAACTAAACAGTGTTTAATAGTAAATAACAAAAATTAACAAGTTCTATGTAAAAAACAGAAACAAAAATGATTTCATGTCACATGTCATAATAATTATTATTACTTCAATTTAATCATATTTTTCAAAAGGACTTAAGATAATTGGTGACGTAATTCTAAGTCACTAACTGTCATCCGCATCATCGACAAAATTAACGAGTTAGATTAGTTGATATGAATAATATAATTCTCTCATAAGTTTAAATTTTAAATCACTGCATCATTAATAATTATCAGGGGTCGTAACAGTTATGGAAGTTTTTCAATATGTTCTAGTTTATCAGTTATACGGGAACCTTTTCACATAAATCTGCGAGCATAACTGTTCCATTTGGAATTTATAAATTAGAGTTCTAAAAAATAAGTGTTCCTCTCCTGTGAAAACTTTTATCTCCCAAAAATTAAATATTTCTCTTATCTTATTTTAGGCTCCAATTAAATTAACACGTTTTGAGAAACTTCATCTTTTCATTGCCCGGATTTCCATTTTGATACTTAGCAAGATACAGTACAATCAATAAAAAATAATGAAAAAAAAATTTTTTTGTTACTAATAGTAGGAAATTTTCAAACTGTGTTATTAGTTTATAAAATAATTTGTGTCATAAATTTATAAAACAATGTATAAAAGGTCTATTAATATAAATGTAAAAGTTTGATGAGTGGGCTGTTGATCATTTTTATGGAGCTATGAGATGGTATTAGTTTGGGTTCTGTAAGATCTGTATGTTATGCAGCACATAGTCTTCAGTTAGCAGTGCCAGATGTATTTAAGAATGGAGAAATTAAAGATGTCAATAATGTAGCTGTCCTTTCACAGAAATCTGATATCAGAATTAGACTATAGAAAACCAATGCTGACCGTCGTTACTCGTTGAAATTCTTCGCGGGATATGCTGCAAGGTCTATAATGGAGTATAAATATTTTTGCCGCATTCACGTAGTAAAAACCCTTCACTGAAAATTGATGATCATGAATGGGAAATAATAGAGAGCATTATTCATGCCTTCGATCCTGTCAAATCACCCACTTTGAAGCTACAGAACAGCCAGTTACTTTTGTGTGATTTTTATATAAGCTGAATGGAGCTCAAATTAACTATTGAAAGCATGAAGAGACTATCTTGGTGAACAATGAGATTATAATTTGAGCCATTTCCTTAGATTCCAGAATTAGTTGGCTTCTAAATGACGAACAGAAAGAATCAGCAAAAAATCATTTAATGAAAGTTATTTTCTCAATGATATCACTTAATAAACAACAAGTAGAAAACTTGAATTGCTCAGATGTTCCATCTATAAACGAATCCCCAATACCTACACAATCTTCTTTAGCCACTGAAACTTTGGGAGATATTTCAATCCTTGAAAAATTTCTTGAAAGTTTGGAACCACACGAAGATTCCGATTCAGAAGCTCTGGAAAAGCCTATTGTTGCGATAGCATACAAAGGCATTGAAAATTTTAAGTCTGCAAGTGTACCCACAAATACTAATTTACCGACTTATTGGAAAAAGTTGAAATACAGTCATCCAAATCTATATAAATTAGCAAACTTTTTACTTTACTTTATATTTTAAATGATTACGGTTATAATTTAAGTAGTTGCTCTGAATTAGGTACTTTGTTCTTATTTGTTTCAAAAACTCTGTTAATTACTGTTAGTCTTTAATAAAAAAAAAAACATGTCAGAAGCGTTAATAAAAGTTCCATAAATATCCCATCTAATTAATTCTTTTTTTTCTCAATTTTTTTTGAGACCGTTGAAGATAACCGACACTAACAATCCCAGAGCAATTATATTAAATGTTTCAAAATTATCTCTTTCAAAGGAACTTTTACGGATTATATAAGTACTTTGAAATCTTGCACAGGAAGATTTATATTTGTAGTTAAAAATGTAAAAGTTCCAGGGAAATACATATTTTTAAATCGATAATATTAAGGTTCTAAAGGAAGCTTTCAAAAATAAAAGTTAACTCTTTGATTCTATCCCTGAATTATTTATATACCCTAAATGAAATCTCATATGTCATACTGAGTTTATCATTTCACTGGCACCATATATTGCTGCTAAGAAAAAATCGATGGACACCCACGCATAATATTTATGTATTAATTGTTATTTTTAATTTTGCATGTCCGTTCGTACGTCGATAACTCGAGAACGCGTTGACTTAGAAAGATAAATTATGTTTGTGGCATTTTCGTAAAAAATAATAAATGTAATTTCATACAAAAGTTACAATAGAAAAACGTTTAGCGCCAATTTGTTCTTGTACGTACTGAGCAAAACCATTAAATTAGGCTAATACATTTGTTGAATCGAGAAATCTGAGCGTTTGCTTTGACCAGAGCTTGAAACTTTTATGACTTTTTTCAAAAAGTCTCTAGAATACGAGTTATAATTAACTTTTATTCCAGAAGAATTAAACAAAATTATAAGAAATAAGAGTTTTAAAATAATAAAAATTCGTAAAACTTTCGCAATAACAATTATTTTTAATTGTTAATTTTAACTGTTAAACAAAAAAATAACTTTTTGATAGTATTTCGAGACTTTTATTTCATAAAAGTTTTTTTTAAGAGTCATTTTGAGACTTTTATTTCATAAAATTCTTTTTAAGAGTCATTTTTTGAGACTTTTATTTTATAAAAATCTTTTTAAAAGGCTTTCTTTATTCTTATTATTTAAATATTTACGGTATTTACGGTCTGATTTAAAAAAAAAAAACCTCTTCCTTCTTCATTTTTATTTGTTTTTATTTAATTTAATTTTTTTGTTATTTTTTTTAATTTTCCTTTTAATTAATAGAAAAGCCATCCTGGGATACGAACGCATTACAGACAGACAGAGTCTGGACTCCTCTTAAGTTCGTATGATATAAACGTATTATGTTATGTATATGAATCAAATCGTTTAAGATGTTATAACCAGCGGAAGAAGGTTTTTTTTACATTAGACATAAAATAAAACATAAAGAAAGACTTAAAAAAAAAATTATAAAATAAAAGTCTCAAAAGACTTTAAAAATGACTTTTATAAAATATAAGTTTGAAAAGACTTATAAAATAAAAGTCTCTAAATACTCTCAAATGTTTTTTGTTAGATAAAGGTCTGAAAAGACTTAAAACTTTTATTTCGTACAATAGAAATTTACTCTTAACTTTTACTTTTAAAAATAAAAGTTAAAAGTATTATTAAAATTTATTTTTTAAATATAAAAGTTTCCAGTCTTCACTTAAAAACAGACTTAATGGAGAGTTATTTTCAGGCTCTGGCTTTGACACATCTTTTTTAAATTTCAATTTTGTTTGGACACGTTAAAACTCAATTCGTAATTTCAACTCATACATTCGATGAATCAACAAATCAGAAACTTTTGCCTCATATAATTCACACATAGAACTTATACTGAGTGTATAATATTCGGTTTGCTTAATATTTTCTTCAGCGTCAGCGTCTACATTTACACTGTAAAAAATGCACAAATTGTTACCACAAAGCTTAGGTATTTTTCCCTAAAATGTAGGAAGTATTCCCTAAAATTTTGGCGAATACTCCGTACATTTTAGGGAATATTCCCTATATTTTAGGGAATATTCACCAGTTTAAAGAAAATTACCTAAGCTTTGTGGTAACGTTAGTTAATTTGGGGAATTGAATTTGTTGAAAGAACAATAATAATTAGTCGATTGTTCTAATAGTTGCTTATAAAGACAGGACTAAACAACGACTGTTTGATATTTCTATTTTTTTCGAAATTTATTATATAAAAATTAGTTAATTCAAAAAAATGATTAGTTGAAAAAACAAAAGATTCACGGATACGCAATTCCGAAAGATTATTAAAACTAACTAATCAAATATTTAAATTCACAAATGCGTTATGACCAGGGACCGAATCAGTTATGACTTTTTACGAAAAACGCCAACTTTACCTGTTATTCCTGACCGATAATACTTTGAAGCTAAAAGAACCAAGCTGGAAAGGCTTTTTATTTTATCTGGCAAAAATATAAAGCCAGCTTGGATTTTTATTTTTTTTGGCAAAAATAAAAAGCCTGCTGGGCTTTCTATTTTTTCTAGTAAAAATAAAAAGCCAGCAGGGCATTTTATTTTTGCCAGATAAAATAAAAAGTCCAGCTGGCTTTATATTTTTGACAGAAAAAATAAAAAGCCTTTCCAGCTTGGTTTTTGTAGATTTTTTTTAATAAAAAATTAAGTTTTCAAAAGCTTTGCAGGAATCGAAACGGGTTTCACGAGACATCTTTTGGTATATTCCACAAAATTCCACGATCATGACTTATCCTAGCTTTTTTTGTTTAAAGTTTTCAAAATACCAGTTATTTTCGGTCCTTGGTTATGACTAAACAAGATTAGCTAAATCAACTAATGCCAATAAGCTTTCTTAACGAATATGATTCGTAAGCTGAAAATAAACTGCGATATATTATTGATGAAACAAATTCATTGGGGTAAAGCAACTAATCTTTTTTTTTTGTCAGTGCAGATATAATTTTGTAAAAAAGTTATCGAAGAAAAATTAAATCGAATATCTGGTACTTACATCTTTTTTTAATTATACTGCAAAGCTGAGAACCACCGAACTCACTGATATATCCCGCTGTTGGCAGCAATGCCGCCTTGGTATACGTCAAATTGATAGCAATAAGTAAGTCGACTTGCAGCAACCAACGCTACTATAGTTTGTTTCCGATGAATTGTTTGAATAGATTTTGTCCGTATTGCGGTATCATCTTTGAGGAGAGAACTAAAGGAGATGACACCCCATAGTAAAGTATATGTATGGCAGCGTAGCCAAAAATTTTCGCCATTTTGATTTTGGCAGGGTGTTTGACTGTCACTTTTTTGTAAACAAAGAGCCGCGAAGTGTGTTTGGCGCAGAGACGTAGTTACAAAAGGGATAATTTACTTTTTATAGGAAGTGGTTAATGGCTATTGGACTAAGTGATAGTAATATAAAAAGGAGTTATATATGCTCGAGGAGGAAAATACTTTTAAAATACTTTTATGGTAAATTCGGTAAATCCCACTGACATGCATATGTAAGTAAATTCGCAAATAATTTAAATATATCGTCAGTGAGAGCATACTTTCTGAAATTAAAACTGGTGCCACATGAAATAGGAGATCAGTCAGTCCATTTATATACATACTTGTCAGTGGGTGGTGCGGAAGATTGTGCGGAGTTTCTAAGAAATGTGTTTGAATTTTCGCACCATTAATTTGTTGTGATATTTAAGGCATCAACAATTTTTAATGCCGCCTATGGCACCTCAACAAAACACGAAGAAGAACGATAGTTGCTACGCTTTTTTCATCACATGTCGCCTCCTTTAGTCGCCTCCTGGAAGGGTATCCTCAACTGTTCTAGCGGGGCAATTTACAAAAATTTGTCATTCTATCATTCTTGTATAGGATATTGTTATCACAAAAATGTATATTTCGAAATATTTCATCAAATTCTTTTCGATGAATCCATTGTAATATCATGGTGCTGTGTACGTCAAGTCTTTGTTCTAAAAAGATTCGCCTCCTCAGGACCGGAACATACCCAGAAACTGTCAGTATTCCACAGAATGCGTAATTATAATCGTTTACGTCTAAGTTCTCGTATTTTTTTTCTTGCTGGCTTACGCTTTAAGGCTTAAACACAGTTGCGACGGGCGGCAACGACGAAATGCCGCTGCCAAACTTCTAAGAGCACAGCGTCTTATGTGAATGCACCAAATTTCGATAGGCGACGATAAGCGGGCAATGTAGTTGTCGTCGGGATTGATCAAATTCTAATTTTGCCGTTGTCACTGCAGTACTACCAACAAAATAAATCGAATGAAATTGCTTTGGCATTTAGTTTTGTCTTTTTGAGGTTGTAGCACACCGCGGTAATTTTAAAATAATGAGTTTTGAGAAAAATTGATTGAGGTAGTACGAAATCATAAAATAATTTATGAATAGACAAGTGGACAAAAAAGACGTTGTTTGGATTGATATTGAGAGGCGCTTAAATAAAAATGGTAAAGTTGTAATATTTTACATTTAGTTTGATTTTAATTTAGTTAATTTCTGTATTTTCAGTTATTTTTTTCCAAACTTCGATCCACTGCATTTTCTTCAATATAATATAAAATATTCTCGATAAAAATCTCCTTTTAAAACGCTCGAAACAAATAACAAATGAAATTTCAGTATCTTCACAATCATCGCTCACTGCCTATCGTTGCAATTGTGTTCCCAATTTTTCGACTGCCTGTTTTGACAGCGAATTTTCTGCTGCCTTCTGCCGCTCTGTCGTCGCAATTGTGTTTAAGCCTTTAGCGTCACTGACAATATTTTGAACGAACTCTTCAATGATAAATAATCGCAAATAATTCCAATGAATGAGTATCTTTCGCAAATGTCAACGGAGCAACTTTTGTTTCCTTCCATTTACGTTATCTGTAGTAAAAAAAGCGCGTTCAGATATAAATTATCTTTTCCCCTTTTGTCCAGTTCTGATTTATTTTAGCTACTCCAAATTTGCTAATTGCTTGCTCCTCTAACTGTCGACTACATCCCAAAGTAAGATCGTCGAATACAACTTTAGTTTCCGGTTGAAATTGATTACAATTCATCCGATTTGAGTCGTCATTCTCCTAATTGCTGAAGTCTTCATCTGTACAATAACTGACTACAGGACGAGCAATTATTTTCTCATCAGGACAAGGCTCATTTTCTAAAAATTCCGCAACGGAAACCTTTCTGATCTGAAATGGTGATTTTCAAAGAGAGACAAAAAACCCATCTAATGCATTTTCGCAACCATCAATAGAAAACAGTCAGAAAAATCTAATTAACCTCCAATAATGATCAGGGCGTTAAAAATACAACTAAACTAAAGAACTTCGAATAGGAAGAATATATTAAAATTGTTTTACATAAAAAAAAAAGTAAGACTAACCAGGCAGTCATTTCACGATGGTTGATGTTATCACGCCAGCGAAAAATTCACTACTGATATACTTTACGTTCTCGTGGTCACGGAAGAATAACTTACAAACTTACAAACTTACAAACCTCATTGTGAACATATACATATAAATTTATATATTTCTTATACATACTTACTTTTTGTAAAAATATCCTCTTTGTAGCTATTTATACCATCTTACAAGAGAAGATAAAATTTAAGAGGATTTTCTTGTAACAATTTTCCTACACTAAAGAAAAGCTATTTTCCCATAGCATTTCGTAACTTGCTTAAATCTCCGTGAAATTACTTTACTTCAAAAGCACTTTCATTTACAACTAAAGTCGTATTTCATATTATCCGGTCAAATTCTCTTTCTTTGCAGTTTCATGATGTTCAGACAAACATATTAGTAAAGTACCTCTCTCCGCAACTATACTAAATATTATTAAAATTCGACAAATATTCTGCAGTGAAGTATACAAAGTGAAAAGTCTCATTATCGCTCTCCTTAAATTTATGTTCATAGCATTTCGCTGTAGTAACTGAAGAATGAACTTGCCAATTTCTTAAACCTTACTCATGATTTAAACATTTTTAATCGCATAAAAGTGTGGTTTTATATAACCAGAACTAATTTTCAATATACTTATAATTGACTTTAAGAAACAATGTTGCAAATAATAATTTTGCAGCTCGCTCTTATTAAATTTCTCCTGTAGTACCTGAAACTGAACTGAAATTTTTATGAATGTGGAAGGCGACAAATAGTACCCTAAGGTGTTCCAGGCATGTATGTATGAATGTGTGTTATTAAAACGTACATATATATGTACGTGGGACTCTCGCCTTAACATCAGCTAAATGAATTTTGTTTTTCTTAGGACTCAAACAGCTTAGCAGAGAGTCATGGAATGGCTTCTGATTTTATGTGCAACATATGTATGTAACTATGTATGTACGTACATGTACAATCATAACAAAGTTGACTGAGAAAATGTTGAAATTAATTTTTGTGATTTTAAGTACCTAACACACATTTACCAAGTGATTTTGAAAGCTTTTAACAGCGAAAAAAATTCATAAGCCCTTCTCGAGGGAGCATTTTTTTTTTTTTTTAGATGATTAAAAAAGATTAAATTAGTTTTAGGGATTTAAGGATTATTATATACATATTTGCAAAAACCCTTGTATAATATAAAACAAAACGAAGAACTTATTTTTTGAATTTTCAGAATGGGTGTGTAGGTGTCAATTCTGATTTCGTCAAAAATTCTTAAAGGTGCCCAGAAATTTCCGGGCTACAAATCTATATCTAAATTTTTAAAGGTTATTTTTACATATCGAAGTATTTGAAGTCCAAAAATATTGCGACTGATGGTATTTCTTGTCGAAAAATCAGCAAAAGCTCTAAACCGGTTGCATCATTTCTTCTAACTGTTTCACCAGATATGCAGGACAAGTTATTAGACCCCTTACTTTGGCCTCATGGCGCTTTTACTAAAATATTTGTACCGTCTGAGCGCCTACCTAGAAATGAAGCTAAAATAAACAACGTTGATCCAAAAAACTGAAGTCGCTTTCCCTTTACTATCAAAATGTAAGGGGGATTCGGACAAAAACCGCACATATCTTCAAACTTGGCTGCATCATGGTATTCGCGATGCAGAAATCCTTGACAATTCTTATCAAACTTTTAGAAGAGATAGACATACTGTTTCGGATGCTCGTGGCGGTGGCGTACTTCTCGCCTGCAAAAATAAGTTCAATTGCAGCAAAATTGAACTTCCTTGTTTCTCCAACACCCTCGATATTGAACTCACAGCTCTTAAGCTGTCTCTCCTAAAATATGACTTATACATACTTTGTTGCTATATTCCTCCAGACTCCATAAATATTGTCGATTACAAACGTCTAAATATTTACGACCTACTTACTTTAACATCTAATTTTATCCATAGTAAGATGGAACCTATTGACGTATTCCTACATATTGGTGATTTTAACTTACCCAATATTCAATTGTTACTTAATGAAGATGACGAGGACTATCTTCCACTTAATAACTTGACAACAAGGGAATCACGTTTCCTTGACACTATTTCATCTCTTGGTCTCAGCCAAATCAGTAATGTTAAGAATGACATGGGTAGGCAGCTAGACCTGGTATTTTATACTGACGCGCGGGGAACTTATTAGTTGAACCAAGCTCAGTTATAATGTCTACTCTTGACAAATATCACCCCCCCCCCCCTCTACTAATTACATATTGCCACGAAACCGAAAATTGAGACGAAACACAATACTTTTTCAATTTTAGAAAAGCTGACTTTTTGGAAATTTCTAGTAGAATTACCTCTATTGATTTCAACACATTGCTGTCTTGTAATAGTGTTGATGAAGACGTTTCTAAGTTTTACATAATTCTTTCCGATTTATTCGCTTCTCATTTTCCCCGTGAGCGCCAGCGGATCTCTAAAACATCACCGCCATGGTTCAATAAAGAGCTGAAACGCCTTACAAATAGAAAGAATACACTGTGGAAAGGATATTTGCGGGACAATGACATTATAAGTCACAGCAACTTCCTCACATCCTATAATGAGTTCAACGAATTTTCCTCTTCACTCTATGATGAGTATATTCAAAGTATGCGTACGAAATTATTTAGTGGCCCACGTTCTTTATGTTTATTAATATGAAAAAAAAAAACCAACAACTACCCCAATACGATGAGGTACAAAGATTCCGCAAGCGACGTTTCGTTTGATATTTGCAAGATGTTTGCTTAATTTTTTGAAAATGCATTTTCCTCTTCAAATTTCCAACCTCGTAATAGCAACTTTAGTTATATGAACGATTCTCATAACGTTTCATTCACTATCCCTACAGGCTACAATTACACATGAGGATACACTTGATCATATTAATGAGCTTCCAAATGACTTCACAACGGGTCCCGATGGGATTCCTCCAGCCTTTCTGAAGTCATGTTGCCTCTCCCTAGTAGCCCCGCTGAGAATTATTTTACAAAAATCGCTCGATAGTGGTTGTTTTCCGCAGCTGTGGAAAAATTCCTTTATCATACCTATCCACAAAACTGGTAGTAAAAATGATATTTCTAACTATAGGCCTATTGCGAAATTATCTTGCATGCCCAAATTATTTGAATCAATCATTTACTCTCAGCTATTATTTTCCAGTAAGTATTTGCTTTCTTCAAATCAACATGGGCTTATTTCGGGCCGGTCTACAACCACCAACTTATTAGAATTCATCTCGGATACTAATAGCGGGTTTGCAAAAGGCTTTTAGACAGATTGTAATTATACTGACTTTAGTAAAGCTTTCGACAAGTCATCTCACTCCGTGATATTGTTTAGAATGGAAAAGTATGGGTTTCCCCTGACATTCCTAAAATGGACGGAGTCAAATTTAGATAACAGAACATACCAAATATATTTCCGCAATTCCATCTCTAGAGTCTTGAAAGCTTCGTCCGGCGTACCTCAAGGGAGTCACCTGGGCCCGTTGCTCTTTATTCTATCGATTGACGACATTGTATCTGTTGTGAAGCACTGCAAAGTCTTGATTTATGCTGACAATATTAAACTTTTCGCTCAGATTAAATCTTTTAACGATTGTGAACATGTACAGCGTGATCTCCACAAATTTTACGACTGGTGCAAAAGCAATAATTTGGTACTCAATATCGACAAATGTGAGGTTATGACTTTCCACGGGAATCAGAATCCAATCACTTATGATTATGAATTCTCGAATTCCTCGATTCGCCGTGTTAGTTCTGTCTGTGACTTGGGTGTCAAATGTGACCAAAATTGAATTTCGTCTCCCATATAAACTTCATGGTATCAAAGAGTAGTTCTATGCTGGGTTTTATAAAACGTTGCTCCCGAGAGTTTTCGAATCCTACCATAACATTGCGTTTGTACACTTGCTTTGTGAGACCACTTCTTGAATACGCTAGCCAGGTCTGGTCTCCTTTTTACGGTACAGACATCGAGCGCATCGAGTCTGTTCAGTGGAATTTCTTACGATTTTCTCTCAGGCACCTACCCTGCGATAATTCATTAATTCTTCCACCCTATGAGGATCGTTTGAAGCTTTTAAATATGCACTCGCTTGAGAAAACGTCGCATGGTCGGCGATGTAGCTTGTGTGCCTCAACTCTTTGTTACTTAACAAAATCTCTTTCCGTGATAGTAGGCACAATTTAAGAAGGCTACTTTTGTTGCATGTTAGCACCTCAAGGTCTAACTTTAGCAAGTATGAACCTGTTAATCGGATGTGTATTACTGTTAATAATACGGCTGAGCATTTTGTTCTCGACGTTTCTAAACATGTTTTAAAAAAACGTCTATATAATGTTTAATCAAATTTTTTTTTTATGTTTTATGCATGTAATTTCATCTGGTGTTTGGTATATGTTTAGTGTAACATACTAATACTAACACTAACTAAGTGATGAAACGCATGTATTGTTGACCGTTTATTTATTAAACGTGTCCATGCAGCGAGCTTCTGTTAAGCTGGTTCTGATAGTAAATTAGATAGTTCTTTCGATTGGACTAACAGAGTTAGCTTACTTTTGAGCTAGCTCAGCAGTTCGAGCAAGCCCAATTTGAACTAGATCACTAATAAAAAGAGCTAGACTAAGCAGCAGCTTTTACAATCCTGGTGCTCATTTCCTTAACTGATTTTTTATCTAGCTCCTGAAGACTAATTTGAAAAAGGCCAATTGACGTAAATATAAAAAAAAATATTAAGTGAAAATTTTCAGCTGTAATATAAAAAAAAAAAATACATTTAATGATTTTCTCTCCAATTTAAATTAGATCACTTCTGAACTAGCAAGGTCACTTTTGAACTAGCTCATAAGTACAAACTAGCACACCAATTCAAGCTAATTAAGTTTAAAATAGCTCACCCATACACCACCTATACATATTCACCAAGTTTTAGATAGTTCAACATGAAAATGTGCTGAGCTAATAGGTTAAGTTCGGAGCTTTCGCATCCCTGATAGGTCGATATCTTCTACATCAAGACATTTGTGCATACATGGTCACATCCATGTTTTCAAATCGTCTCATTAGAAATCCCCACCGAAGACAGAATAGCATTCCTAGCATTAGTTAAGGAAATTCAGTGGGTGCCCTTTAAGTAATATTCCTGTAATTTTGGATATTTAAAAAAATCATGGGGACAGATCTAGACAACTGTAAAGTAGGATAATTAAAATTTCCCAGCGAAATTTCCTTCAAAATTCCTTAAACTTGTCCTCTGCTGGTCCATTCTAGTATGGTAGAACAAAATTCTTTGGTGAAGTTTTCCAGATTTTTTGTTTTGGCAAATCCGGCTTTGCTTTCATCAATACTTCTGCATAATATTTTGAGATATGCTCTACTTCCTGAAAATCTGCCAGTATCAATCCTTTCAGAAAACAATTGCAATCACTTTTCCGATCGACCTTTAAGCTTTGAATTTTATTTATTTATTTATTTTCCTCTATTTGTCCTCTTTGTGACCATTCACTGGACTGAATTTTGCTTTCTGGGTCATACTGATTAACCCATTTTTCATTCCTGTGATAGTTAAAACTCTTCTGACTCCTCTTGGAGCCCCCGGGCACGAAAAAATTTCGGCAGACTTAGATGATTACCTAAACTGATCTAAATGAAACGCGAGCAATTTCGGCCGATTCTTCAATACTCACCCATAATTTTCCATCGTTGATTGACACTCGATATACTTACACAGTGAGGATCATCTCTCAGGCTTCCCTCATTTGAATATAAACTTGATTTTTAATTTAATCACCTAATTATCGAGAGATTGTGTTAAGCTTGAAAAAAAAATGAGATTAAAGTGAACACAACAAAATGAGAAATTTGAGGAGAAATTTAACGATGCTCAAGCTATTTCCTACTCAATAACAACCCCAACTTGGCAGGTATTTTAATATATTAAAAAAAGATATTGAGATAGATAAAATTCAAATAAAAATTCAAACCAAGCAAATACTTTGTGTGATTGATAAAAAACGCTATTCTACAAATTAGTGTTGGTAAATCTTCTAAAAGCACCGACGGAGATAGCAAGTCGAGCAGGAACTGGAAAGGTTTTCCATAAAGGCGGTTCTGAACAAAGGATAAACTCAGAAAAACAATGCGAGAGAAGAGAGAATTGAGGAGTCAGTATCATATAAGATGCTGGTGAGATTATAAAACTTGAAGGATATCGAAAAGACAAGAAGTTTAAAAAAAACATAAGTGCCCTCCGTTTAAGATAGGAATCCAG
>CAWVNZ010000852.1:0-50656 GCA_963930735.1 Dioctria linearis | reverse complement strand
ATACTGTCGCAAATTTTATGTGCGCCAGGGATTGCCTTTTCTATAGTAAATTATTCAAAAAATAATTTTCAACTGTCACAAATTTTAATTGCGCCAGGGATTGCCTTTTCTATAGTAAATTATTCAAAAAATAATTTTCAACTGTCACAAATTTTAATTGCGCCAGGGATTGCCTTTTCTATAGTAAATTATTCAAAAAATAATTTTCTACTGTCGCAAATTTTATGTGCGCCAGGGATTGCCTTTTCTATAGTAAATTATTCAAAAACTAATTTTCTACTGTCGCAAATTTTAAATATCCCAGGGATTGACTTTTATATAGTAAATTATTCAAAAAATAATTTTATACTGTCGCAAATTTTATGTGCGCCAGGGATTGCCTTTTCTATAGTAAATTATTCAAAAACTAATTTTATACTGTCGCAAATTTTAATTGCGCCAGGGATTGCCTTTTCTACAGTAAATTATTCAAAAAATAATTTTCTACTGTCGCAAATTTTAATTACGCCAGGGATTGCCCTTTCTATAGTAAATTATTCAAAAAATAATTTTCAACTGTCACAAATTTTAATTGCGCCAGGGATTGCCTTTTCTACAGTAAATTATTCAAAAAATAATTTTCTACTGTCGCAAATTTTAATTACGCCAGGGATTGCCTTTTCTACAGTAAATTTTTCAAAAACTAATTTTATACTGTCGCAAATTTTATGTGCGCCAGGGATTGCCTTTTCTATAGTAAATTATTCAAAAAATTATTTTCAACTGTCACAAATTTTAATTGCGCCAGGGATTGCCTTTTCTATAGTAAATTATTCAAAAACTAATTTTATACTGTCGCAAATTTTATGTGCGCCAGGGATTGCCTTTTCTATAGTAAATTATTCAAAAACTAATTTTCTACTGTCACAAATTTTAATTGCGCCAGGGATTGCCTTTTCTATAGTAAATTATTCAAAAAATAATTTTCAACTGTCACAAATTTTAATTACGCCAGGGATTGCCTTTTATATAGTAAATTTTTCAAAAACTAATTTTCTACTGTCACAAATTTTAATTGCGCCAGGGATTGCCTTTTATATAGTAAATTTTTCAAAAACTAATTTTATACTGTCGCAAATTTTAATTACGCCAGGGATTGCCTTTTCTATAGTAAATTATTCAAAAAATAATTTTATACTGTCGCAAATTTTATGTGCGCCAGGGATTGACTTTTCTATAGTAAATTATTCAAAAAATAATTTTCTACTGTCGCAAATTTTAATTACGCCAGGGATTGCCTTTTCTACAGTAAATTTTTCAAAAACTAATTTTATACTGTCGCAAATTTTATGTGCGCCAGGGATTGCCTTTTCTATAGTAAATTATTCAAAAAATAATTTTCAACTGTCACAAATTTTAATTGCGCCAGGGATTGCCTTTTCTATAGTAAATTATTCAAAAAATAATTTTCAACTGTCGCAAATTTTATGTGCGCCAGGGATTGCCTTTTCTATAGTAAATTATTCAAAAACTAATTTTCTACTGTCGCAAATTTTAATTACGCCAGGGATTGCCTTTTCTACAGTAAATTTTTCAAAAACTAATTTTATACTGTCGCAAATTTTATGTGCGCCAGGGATTGCCTTTTCTATAGTAAATTATTCAAAAAATAATTTTCAACTGTCACAAATTTTAATTGCGCCAGGGATTGCCTTTTCTGTAGTAAATTATTCAAAAAATAATTTTCAACTGTCGCAAATTTTATGTGCGCCAGGGATTGCCTTTTATATAGTAAATTTTTCAAAAACTAATTTTATACTGTCACAAATTTTATGTGCGCCAGGGATTGCCTTTTCTATAGTAAATTATTCAAAAAATAATTTTCTACTGTCGCAAATTTTAATTGCGCCAGGGATTGCCTTTTCTATAGTAAATTATTCAAAAAATAATTTTCTACTGTCGCAAATTTTAATTACGCCAGGGATTGCCTTTTCTACAGTAAATTTTTCAAAAACTAATTTTTATACTGTCGCAAATTTTATGTGCGCCAGGGATTGCCTTTTCTATAGTAAATTATTCAAAAAATAATTTTCAACTGTCACAAATTTTAATTGCGCCAGGGATTGCCTTTTCTATAGTAAATTATTCAAAAAATAATTTTCAACTGTCACAAATTTTAATTGCGCCAGGGATTGCCTTTTCTATAGTAAATTATTCAAAAAATAATTTTCTACTGTCGCAAATTTTATGTGCGCCAGGGATTGCCTTTTCTATAGTAAATTATTCAAAAACTAATTTTCTACTGTCGCAAATTTTAAATATCCCAGGGATTGCCTTTTCTATAGTAATTATTCAAAAACTAATTTTATACTGTCACAAATTTTAATTGCGCCAGGGATTGCCTTTTCTATAGTAAATTATTCAAAAAATAATTTTCAAACTGTCACAAATTTTAATTGCGCCAGGGATTGCCTTTTCTACAGTAAATTATTCAAAAATAATTTTCTACTGTCGCAAATTTTAATTACGCCAGGGATTGCCTTTTCTACAGTAAATTTTTCAAAAACTAATTTTATACTGTCGCAAATTTTATGTGCGCCAGGGATTGCCTTTTCTATAGTAAATTATTCAAAAAATAATTTTCAACTGTCACAAATTTTAATTGCGCCAGGGATTGCCTTTTCTATAGTAAATTATTCAAAAAATAATTTTCAACTGTCGCAAATTTTATGTGCGCCAGGGATTGCCTTTTATATAGTAAATTTTTCAAAAACTAATTTTATACTGTCACAAATTTTATGTGCGCCAGGGATTGCCTTTTCTATAGTAAATTATTCAAAAAATAATTTTCTACTGTCGCAAATTTTAATTGCGCCAGGGATTGCCTTTTCTATAGTAAATTATTCAAAAAATAATTTTCAACTGTCACAAATTTTAATTGCGCCAGGGATTGCCTTTTCTATAGTAAATTATTCAAAAAATAATTTTCAACTGTCACAAATTTTAATTGCGCCAGGGATTGCCTTTTCTATAGTAAATTATTCAAAAAATAATTTTCTACTGTCGCAAATTTTAATTGCGCCAGGGATTGCCTTTTCTATAGTAAATTATTCAAAAAATAATTTTATACTGTCGCAAATTTTAATTACGCCAGGGATTGCCTTTTATATAGTAAATTTTTCAAAAACTAATTTTATACTGTCGCAAATTTTATGTGCGCCAGGGATTGCCTTTTCTATAGTAAATTTTTCAAAAACTAATTTTATACTGTCGCAAATTTTATGTGCGCCAGGGATTGCCTTTTCTATAGTAAATTATTCAAAAAATAATTTTATACTGTCGCAAATTTTAATTACGCCAGGGATTGCCTTTTATATAGTAAATTTTTCAAAAACTAATTTTATACTGTCGCAAATTTTAATTACGCCAGGGATTGCCTTTTATATAGTAAATTTTTCAAAAACTAATTTTATACTGTCGCAAATTTTAATTGCGCCAGGGATTGCCTTTTCTATAGTAAATTATTCAAAAAATAATTTTCTACTGTCGCAAATTTTAATTGCGCCAGGGATTGCCTTTTCTATAGTAAATTATTCAAAAAATAATTTTATACTGTCGCAAATTTTATGTGCGCCAGGGATTGCCTTTTTCTATAGTAAATTATTCAAAAAATAATTTTCAACTGTCACAAATTTTAATTGCGCCAGGGATTGACTTTTCTATAGTAAATTATTCAAAAAATAATTTTTTACTGTCGCAAATTTTATGTGCGCCAGGGATTGACTTTTCTATAGTAAATTATTCAAAAATAATTTTATACTGTCGCAAATTTTAATTGCGCCAGGGATTGCCTTTTCTATAGTAAATTATTCAAAAACTAATTTTATACTGTCACAAATTTTAATTGCGCCAGGGATTGCCTTTTCTATAGTAAATTATTCAAAAAATAATTTTATACTGTCGCAAATTTTAATTACGCCAGGGATTGCCTTTTATATAGTAAATTTTTCAAAAACTAATTTTATACTGTCGCAAATTTTATGTGCGCCAGGGATTGCCTTTTCTATAGTAAATTTTTCAAAAACTAATTTTATACTGTCGCAAATTTTATGTGCGCCAGGGATTGCCTTTTCTATAGTAAATTATTCAAAAACTAATTTTCTACTGTCACAAATTTTAATTGCGCCAGGGATTGCCTTTTCTATAGTAAATTATTCAAAAAATAATTTTCAACTGTCACAAATTTTAATTACGCCAGGGATTGCCTTTTATATAGTAAATTTTTCAAAAACTAATTTTCTACTGTCACAAATTTTAATTGCGCCAGGGATTGCCTTTTTATATAGTAAATTTTTCAAAAACTAATTTTATACTGTCGCAAATTTTAATTACGCCAGGGATTGCCTTTTCTATAGTAAATTATTCAAAAAATAATTTTATACTGTCGAAAATTTTATGTGCGCCAGGGATTGACTTTTCTATAGTAAATTATTCAAAAAATAATTTTCTACTGTCGCAAATTTTAATTACGCCAGGGATTGCCTTTTCTACAGTAAATTTTTCAAAACTAATTTTATACTGTCGCAAATTTTATGTGCGCCAGGGATTGCCTTTTCTATAGTAAATTATTCAAAAAATAATTTTCAACTGTCACAAATTTTAATTGCGCCAGGGATTGCCTTTTCTATAGTAAATTATTCAAAAAATAATTTTCAACTGTCGCAAATTTTATGTGCGCCAGGGATTGCCTTTTCTATAGTAAATTATTCAAAACTAATTTTCTACTGTCGCAAATTTTAATTACGCCAGGGATTGCCTTTTCTACAGTAAATTTTTCAAAAACTAATTTTATACTGTCGCAAATTTTATGTGCGCCAGGGATTGCCTTTTCTATAGTAAATTATTCAAAAAATAATTTTCAACTGTCACAAATTTTAATTGCGCCAGGGATTGCCTTTTCTATAGTAAATTATTCAAAAAATAATTTTCAACTGTCGCAAATTTTATGTGCGCCAGGGATTGCCTTTTATATAGTAAATTTTTCAAAAACTAATTTTATACTGTCACAAATTTTATGTGCGCCAGGGATTGCCTTTTCTATAGTAAATTATTCAAAAAATAATTTTCTACTGTCGCAAATTTTAATTGCGCCAGGGATTGCCTTTTCTATAGTAAATTATTCAAAAAATAATTTTCTACTGTCGCAAATTTTAATTACGCCAGGGATTGCCTTTTCTACAGTAAATTTTTCAAAAACTAATTTTATACTGTCGCAAATTTTATGTGCGCCAGGGATTGCCTTTTCTATAGTAAATTATTCAAAAAATAATTTTCAACTGTCACAAATTTTAATTGCGCCAGGATTGCCTTTTCTATAGTAAATTATTCAAAAAATAATTTTCAACTGTCACAAATTTTAATTGCGCCAGGGATTGCCTTTTCTATAGTAAATTATTCAAAAAATAATTTTCTACTGTCGCAAATTTTATGTGCGCCAGGGATTGCCTTTTCTATAGTAAATTATTCAAAAACTAATTTTCTACTGTCGCAAAATTTTAAATATCCCAGGGATTGCCTTTTCTATAGTAAATTATTCAAAAACTAATTTTATACTGTCACAAATTTTAATTGCGCCAGGGATTGCCTTTTCTATAGTAAATTATTCAAAAAATAATTTCAAACTGTCACAAATTTTAATTGCGCCAGGGATTGCCTTTTCTACAGTAAATTATTCAAAAAATAATTTTCTACTGTCGCAAATTTTAATTACGCCAGGGATTGCCTTTTCTACAGTAAATTTTTCAAAAACTAATTTTATACTGTCGCAAATTTTATGTGCGCCAGGGATTGCCTTTTCTATAGTAAATTATTCAAAAAATAATTTTCAACTGTCACAAATTTTAATTGCGCCAGGGGATTGCCTTTTCTATAGTAAATTATTCAAAAAATAATTTTCAACTGTCGCAAATTTTATGTGCGCCAGGGATTGCCTTTTATATAGTAAATTTTTCAAAAACTAATTTTATACTGTCACAAATTTTATGTGCGCCAGGGATTGCCTTTTCTATAGTAAATTATTCAAAAAATAATTTTCTACTGTCGCAAATTTTAATTGCGCCAGGGATTGCCTTTTCTATAGTAAATTATTCAAAAAATAATTTTCAACTGTCACAAATTTTAATTGCGCCAGGGATTGCCTTTTCTATAGTAAATTATTCAAAAAATAATTTTCAACTGTCACAAATTTTAATTGCGCCAGGGATTGCCTTTTCTATAGTAAATTATTCAAAAAATAATTTTCTACTGTCGCAAATTTTAATTGCGCCAGGGATTGCCTTTTTCTATAGTAAATTATTCAAAAATAATTTTATACTGTCGCAAATTTTAATTACGCCAGGGATTGCCTTTTATATAGTAAATTTTTCAAAAACTAATTTTATACTGTCGCAAATTTTATGTGCGCCAGGGATTGCCTTTTCTATAGTAAATTTTTCAAAAACTAATTTTATACTGTCGCAAATTTTATGTGCGCCAGGGATTGCCTTTTCTATAGTAAATTATTCAAAAAATAATTTTATACTGTCGCAAATTTTAATTACGCCAGGGATTGCCTTTTATATAGTAAATTTTTCAAAAACTAATTTTATACTGTCGCAAATTTTAATTACGCCAGGGATTGCCTTTTATATAGTAAATTTTTCAAAAACTAATTTTATACTGTCGCAAATTTTAATTGCGCCAGGGATTGCCTTTTCTATAGTAAATTATTCAAAAAATAATTTTCTACTGTCGCAAATTTTAATTGCGCCAGGGATTGCCTTTTCTATAGTAAATTATTCAAAAAATAATTTTATACTGTCGCAAATTTTATGTGCGCCAGGATTGCCTTTTCTATAGTAAATTATTCAAAAAATAATTTTCAACTGTCACAAATTTTAATTGCGCCAGGGATTGACTTTTCTATAGTAAATTATTCAAAAAATAATTTTTTACTGTCGCAAATTTTATGTGCGCCAGGGATTGACTTTTCTATAGTAAATTATTCAAAAAATAATTTTATACTGTCGCAAATTTTAATTGCGCCAGGGATTGCCTTTTCTATAGTAAATTATTCAAAAACTAATTTTATACTGTCACAAATTTTAATTGCGCCAGGGATTGCCTTTTCTATAGTAAATTATTCAAAAAATAATTTTATACTGTCGCAAATTTTAATTACGCCAGGGATTGCCTTTTATATAGTAAATTTTTCAAAAACTAATTTTATACTGTCGCAAATTTTATGTGCGCCAGGGATTGCCTTTTCTATAGTAAATTTTTCAAAAACTAATTTTATACTGTCGCAAATTTTATGTGCGCCAGGGATTGCCTTTTCTATAGTAAATTATTCAAAAAATAATTTTATACTGTCGCAAATTTTAATTACGCCAGGGATTGCCTTTTATATAGTAAATTTTTCAAAAACTAATTTTATACTGTCGCAAATTTTAATTGCGCCAGGGATTGCCTTTTATATAGTAAATTTTTCAAAAACTAATTTTATACTGTCGCAAATTTTAAATATCCCAGGGATTGCCTTTTCTACAGTAAATTATTCAAAAAATAATTTTCTACTGTCGCAAATTTTAAATATCCCAGGGATTGCCTTTTCTACAGTAAATTATTCAAAAAATAATTTTCTACTGTCGCAAATTTTAATTACGCCAGGGATTGCCTTTTCTAGTAAATTATTCAAAAAATAATTTTATACTGTCGCAAATTTTAATTGCGCCAGGGATTGCCTTTTCTATAGTAAATTATTCAAAAAATAATTTTATACTGTCGCAAATTTTAATTGCGCCAGGGATTGCCTTTTCTATAGTAAATTATTCAAAAAATAATTTTCTACTGTCGCAAATTTTAAATATCCCAGGGATTGCCTTTTCTACAGTAAATTATTCAAAAAATAATTTTCTACTGTCGCAAATTTTAATTACGCCAGGGATTGCCTTTTCTATAGTAAATTATTCAAAAAATAATTTTCTACTGTCACAAATTTTAATTGCGCCAGGGATTGCCTTTTCTACAGTAAATTATTCAAAAAATAATTTTCAACTGTCACAAATTTTAATTGCGCCAGGGATTGCCTTTTCTATAGTAAATTATTCAAAAACTAATTTTATACTGTCGCAAATTTTAATTACGCCAGGGATTGCCTTTTCTATAGTAAATTATTCAAAAAATAATTTTTTACTGTCGCAAATTTTATGTGCGCCAGGGATTGCCTTTTCTACAGTAAATTTTTCAAAAACTAATTTTCAACTGTCACAAATTTTAATTGCGCCAGGGATTGACTTTTCTATAGTAAATTATTCAAAAAATAATTTTTTACTGTCGCAAATTTTAATTGCGCCAGGGATTGCCTTTTCTATAGTAAATTATTCAAAAAATAATTTTCAACTGTCACAAATTTTAATTGCGCCAGGGATTGCCTTTTCTATAGTAAATTATTCAAAAAATAATTTTCTACTGTCACAAATTTTAAATATCCCAGGGATTGCCTTTTCTACAGTAAATTATTCAAAAAATAATTTTCAACTGTCACAAATTTTAATTGCGCCAGGGATTGCCTTTTCTATAGTAAATTATTCAAAAACTAATTTTATACTGTCGCAAATTTTAATTACGCCAGGGATTGCCTTTTCTATAGTAAATTATTCAAAAAATAATTTTCTACTGTCACAAATTTTAATTGCGCCAGGGATTGCCTTTTCTACAGTAAATTATTCAAAAAATAATTTTCAACTGTCACAAATTTTAATTGCGCCAGGGATTGCCTTTTCTATAGTAAATTATTCAAAAACTAATTTTATACTGTCGCAAATTTTAATTACGCCAGGGATTGCCTTTTCTATAGTAAATTATTCAAAAAATAATTTTTTACTGTCGCAAATTTTATGTGCGCCAGGGATTGCCTTTTCTACAGTAAATTTTTCAAAAACTAATTTTCAACTGTCACAAATTTTAATTGCGCCAGGGATTGACTTTTCTATAGTAAATTATTCAAAAAATAATTTTTTACTGTCGCAAATTTTAAATATCCCAGGGATTGCCTTTTATATAGTAAATTTTTCAAAAACTAATTTTCTACTGTCGCAAATTTTAATTGCGCCAGGGATTGCCTTTTCTATAGTAAATTATTCAAAAAATAATTTTCTACTGTCACAAATTTTAATTGCGCCAGGGATTGCCTTTTCTATAGTAAATTATTCAAAAAATAATTTTATACTGTCGCAAATTTTAATTACGCCAGGGATTGCCTTTTATATAGTAAATTTTTCAAAAACTAATTTTATACTGTCGCAAATTTTAAATATCCCAGGGATTGCCTTTTCTACAGTAAATTATTCAAAAAATAATTTTCAACTGTCACAAATTTTATGTGCGCCAGGGATTGCCTTTTCTATAGTAAATTATTCAAAAAATAATTTTATACTGTCGCAAATTTTAATTACGCCAGGGATTGCCTTTTATATAGTAAATTTTTCAAAAACTAATTTTATACTGTCGCAAATTTTAAATATCCCAGGGATTGCCTTTTCTACAGTAAATTATTCAAAAAATAATTTTCAACTGTCACAAATTTTATGTGCGCCAGGGATTGCCTTTTCTATAGTAAATTATTCAAAAAATAATTTTCAACTGTCACAAATTTTAATTGCGCCAGGGATTGCCTTTTCTATAGTAAATTATTCAAAAAATAATTTTCAACTGTCACAAATTTTAATTGCGCCAGGGATTGCCTTTTCTATAGTAAATTATTCAAAAAATAATTTTATACTGTCGCAAATTTTAATTACGCCAGGGATTGCCTTTTCTATAGTAAATTATTCAAAAAATAATTTTCTACTGTCGCAAATTTTAATTGCGCCAGGGATTGCCTTTTCTATAGTAAATTATTCAAAAAATAATTTTCTACTGTCGCAAATTTTAATTGCGCCAGGGATTGCCTTTTCTATAGTAAATTATTCAAAAAATAATTTTATACTGTCGCAAATTTTAAATATCCCAGGGATTGCCTTTTCTACAGTAAATTATTCAAAAAATAATTTTCAACTGTCACAAATTTTATGTGCGCCAGGGATTGCCTTTTCTATAGTAAATTATTCAAAAACTAATTTTCTACTGTCGCAAATTTTAATTGCGCCAGGGATTGCCTTTTCTATAGTAAATTATTCAAAAAATAATTTTCAACTGTCACAAATTTTAATTGCGCCAGGGATTGCCTTTTCTATAGTAAATTATTCAAAAAATAATTTTCTACTGTCGCAAATTTTAATTACGCTAGGGATTGCCTTTTATATAGTAAATTTTTCAAAAACTAATTTTATACTGTCGCAAATTTTAATTGCGCCAGGGATTGCCTTTTCTATAGTAAATTATTCAAAAAATAATTTTATACTGTCGCAAATTTTAATTACGCCAGGGATTGCCTTTTATATAGTAAATTTTTCAAAAACTAATTTTATACTGTCGCAAATTTTATGTGCGCCAGGGATTGCCTTTTCTATAGTAAATTATTCAAAAAATAATTTTCAACTGTCACAAATTTTAATTGCGCCAGGGATTGCCTTTTCTATAGTAAATTATTCAAAAAATAATTTTCTACTGTCGCAAATTTTAATTGCGCCAGGGATTGCCTTTTCTATAGTAAATTATTCAAAAAATAATTTTCTACTGTCACAAATTTTATGTGCGCCAGGGATTGCCTTTTCTATAGTAAATTATTCAAAAAATAATTTTCAACTGTCACAAATTTTATGTGCGCCAGGGATTGCCTTTTCTATAGTAAATTATTCAAAAACTAATTTTCTACTGTCGCAAATTTTAATTGCGCCAGGGATTGCCTTTTCTATAGTAAATTATTCAAAAAATAATTTTCTACTGTCGCAAATTTTAAATATCCCAGGGATTGCCTTTTCTACAGTAAATTATTCAAAAAATAATTTTCAACTGTCACAAATTTTATGTGCGCCAGGGATTGCCTTTTCTATAGTAAATTATTCAAAAACTAATTTTCTACTGTCGCAAATTTTAATTGCGCCAGGGATTGCCTTTTCTATAGTAAATTATTCAAAAAATAATTTTATACTGTCGCAAATTTTAATTACGCCAGGGATTGCCTTTTATATAGTAAATTTTTCAAAAACTAATTTTATACTGTCGCAAATTTTAAATATCCCAGGGATTGACTTTTCTATAGTAAATTATTCAAAAAATAATTTTATACTGTCACAAATTTTAATTGCGCCAGGGATTGACTTTTCTATAGTAAATTATTCAAAAAATAATTTTTTACTGTCGCAAATTTTATGTGCGCCAGGGATTGCCTTTTCTATAGTAAATTATTCAAAAAATAATTTTATACTGTCGCAAATTTTAATTGCGCCAGGGATTGACTTTTCTATAGTAAATTATTCAAAAAATAATTTTATACTGTCACAAATTTTAATTGCGCCAGGGATTGACTTTTCTATAATAAATTATTCAAAAAATAATTTTCAACTGTCACAAATTTTATGTGCGCCAGGGATTGCCTTTTCTATAGTAAATTTTTCAAAAACTAATTTTATACTGTCGCAAATTTTAATTGCGCCAGGGATTGCCTTTTATATAGTAAATTTTTCAAAAACTAATTTTATACTGTCGCAAATTTTAATTACGCCAGGGATTGCCTTTTCTACAGTAAATTATTCAAAAAATAATTTTCTACTGTCACAAATTTTAATTGCGCCAGGGATTGACTTTTCTATAGTAAATTATTCAAAAAATAATTTTCTACTGTCGCAAATTTTAAATATCCCAGGGATTGCCTTTTCTATAGTAAATTATTCAAAAACTAATTTTATACTGTAGAAAATTATTTTTTGAATAATTTACTGTAGAAAAGGCAATCCCTGGGATATTTAAAATTTGCGACAGTTGAAAATTATTTTTTGAATAATTTACTATCGCAAATTTTAATTGCGCCAGGGATTGACTTTTCTATAGTAAATTATTCAAAAAATAATTTTATACTGTCGCAAATTTTAATTGCGCCAGGGATTGCCTTTTCTATAGTAAATTATTCAAAAAATAATTTTATACTGTCGCAAATTTTAATTACGCCAGGGATTGCCTTTTCTATAGTAAATTATTCAAAAAATAATTTTCAACTGTCACAAATTTTAATTGCGCCAGGGATTGACTTTTCTATAGTAAATTATTCAAAAACTAATTTTATACTGTCGCAAATTTTAATTGCGCCAGGGATTGCCTTTTCTATAGTAAATTTTTCAAAAACTAATTTTATACTGTCGCAAATTTTAATTACGCCAGGGATTGCCTTTTATATAGTAAATTATTCAAAAAATAATTTTCTACTGTCGCAAATTTTATGTGCGCCAGGGATTGCCTTTTCTATAGTAAATTTTTCAAAAAATAATTTTATACTGTCGCAAATTTTAAATATCCCAGGGATTGCCTTTTCTATAGTAAATTTTTCAAAAACTAATTTTATACTGTCGCAAATTTTAATTACGCCAGGGATTGCCTTTTATATAGTAAATTATTCAAAAACTAATTTTCAACTGTCACAAATTTTAATTGCGCCAGGGATTGCCTTTTCTACAGTAAATTTTTCAAAAACTAATTTTATACTGTCGCAAATTTTAATTGCGCCAGGGATTGCCTTTTCTATAGTAAATTATTCAAAAAATAATTTTCAACTGTCACAAATTTTAATTGCGCCAGGGATTGCCTTTTCTATAGTAAATTATTCAAAAAATAATTTTCAACTGTCACAAATTTTAATTGCGCCAGGGATTGCCTTTTCTATAGTAAATTATTCAAAAAATAATTTTCTACTGTCACAAATTTTATGTGCGCCAGGGATTGCCTTTTATATAGTAAATTTTTCAAAAACTAATTTTATACTGTCGCAAATTTTAATTGCGCCAGGGATTGCCTTTTCTATAGTAAATTTTTCAAAAACTAATTTTCTACTGTCGCAAATTTTAAATATCCCAGGGATTGCCTTTTCTATAGTAAATTATTCAAAAAATAATTTTATACTGTCGCAAATTTTAATTACGCCAGGGATTGCCTTTTATATAGTAAATTATTCAAAAAATAATTTTATACTGTCACAAATTTTAATTGCGCCAGGGATTGCCTTTTCTATAGTAAATTATTCAAAAAATAATTTTCTACTGTCGCAAATTTTAATTGCGCCAGGGATTGCCTTTTCTATAGTAAATTATTCAAAAACTAATTTTATACTGTCGCAAATTTTAATTACGCCAGGGATTGCCTTTTATATAGTAAATTATTCAAAAAATAATTTTATACTGTCACAAATTTTAATTGCGCCAGGGATTGCCTTTTCTATAGTAAATTATTCAAAAAATAATTTTATACTGTCGCAAATTTTATGTGCGCCAGGGATTGCCTTTTCTATAGTAAATTTTTCAAAAAATAATTTTATACTGTCGCAAATTTTAATTGCGCCAGGGATTGCCTTTTCTATAGTAAATTATTCAAAAACTAATTTTTTACTGTCGCAAATTTTAATTGCGCCAGGGATTGCCTTTTCTATAGTAAATTATTCAAAAAATAATTTTATACTGTCGCAAATTTTAATTACGCCAGGGATTGCCTTTTATATAGTAAATTTTTCAAAAACTAATTTTATACTGTCGCAAATTTTAATTGCGCCAGGGATTGCCTTTTCTACAGTAAATTTTTCAAAAACTAATTTTATACTGTCGCAAATTTTAATTGCGCCAGGGATTGCCTTTTATATAGTAAATTTTTCAAAAACTAATTTTATACTGTCGCAAATTTTAAATATCCCAGGGATTGCCTTTTCTATAGTAAATTATTCAAAAAATAATTTTCAACTGTCACAAATTTTAATTGCGCCAGGGATTGCCTTTTCTATAGTAAATTTTTCAAAAACTAATTTTATACTGTCGCAAATTTTAAATATCCCAGGGATTGCCTTTTCTATAGTAAATTATTCAAAAAATAATTTTCAACTGTCACAAATTTTAATTGCGCCAGGGATTGCCTTTTCTATAGTAAATTATTCAAAAAATAATTTTATACTGTCACAAATTTTAAATATCCCAGGGATAGCCTTTTCTACAGTAAATTATTCAAAAAATAATTTTCTACTGTCGCAAATTTTAATTACGCCAGGGATTGCCTTTTATATAGTAAATTATTCAAAAAATAATTTTATACTGTCGCAAATTTTAATTGCGCCAGGGATTGCCTTTTCTACAGTAAATTATTCAAAAAATAATTTTATACTGTCACAAATTTTAATTGCGCCAGGGATTGCCTTTTCTATAGTAAATTATTCAAAAAATAATTTTATACTGTCACAAATTTTAAATATCCCAGGGATTGCCTTTTCTACAGTAAATTATTCAAAAAATAATTTTCTACTGTCGCAAATTTTAATTACGCCAGGGATTGCCTTTTATATAGTAAATTTTTCAAAAACTAATTTTATACTGTCGCAAATTTTATGTGCGCCAGGGATTGCCTTTTCTATAGTAAATTATTCAAAAAATAATTTTCAACTGTCGCAAATTTTAATTACGCCAGGGATTGCCTTTTATATAGTAAATTATTCAAAAACTAATTTTATACTGTCGCAAATTTTATGTGCGCCAGGGATTGCCTTTTCTATAGTAAATTATTCAAAAACTAATTTTATACTGTCACAAATTTTAATTGCGCCAGGGATTGCCTTTTCTATAGTAAATTATTCAAAAACTAATTTTCTACTGTCACAAATTTTAATTGCGCCAGGGATTGACTTTTCTATAGTAAATTATTCAAAAACTAATTTTATACTGTCGCAAATTTTATGTGCGCCAGGGATTGCCTTTTCTATAGTAAATTATTCAAAAAATAATTTTATACTGTCACAAATTTTAATTGCGCCAGGGATTGCCTTTTCTACAGTAAATTATTCAAAAAATAATTTTATACTGTCGCAAATTTTAAATATCCCAGGGATTGCCTTTTCTACAGTAAATTATTCAAAAAATAATTTTCTACTGTCGCAAATTTTAATTACGCCAGGGATTGCCTTTTATATAGTAAATTATTCAAAAAATAATTTTCTACTGTCGCAAATTTTAATTGCGCCAGGGATTGACTTTTCTATAGTAAATTATTCAAAAAATAATTTTCAGCTGTCACAAATTTTAATTGCGCCAGGGATTGCCTTTTCTATAGTAAATTTTTCAAAAAATAATTTTATACTGTCGCAAATTTTAATTACGCCAGGGATTGCCTTTTATATAGTAAATTTTTCAAAAACTAATTTTATACTGTCGCAAATTTTAATTGCGCCAGGGATTGCCTTTTATATAGTAAATTTTTCAAAAACTAATTTTATACTGTCGCAAATTTTAATTGCGCCAGGGATTGCCTTTTCTACAGTAAATTATTCAAAAAATAATTTTATACTGTCGCAAATTTTAATTACGCCAGGGATTGCCTTTTATATAGTAAATTATTCAAAAACTAATTTTATACTGTCACAAATTTTAATTGCGCCAGGGATTGCCTTTTCTATAGTAAATTATTCAAAAACTAATTTTCTACTGTCACAAATTTTAATTGCGCCAGGGATTGCCTTTTCTATAGTAAATTATTCAAAAAATAATTTTATACTGTCGCAAATTTTATGTGCGCCAGGGATTGCCTTTTATATAGTAAATTATTCAAAAAATAATTTTCTACTGTCGCAAATTTTAATTACGCCAGGGATTGCCTTTTCTATAGTAAATTATTCAAAAAATAATTTTATACTGTCGCAAATTTTAATTACGCCAGGGATTGCCTTTTATATAGTAAATTTTTCAAAAACTAATTTTATACTCTCGCAAATTTTATGTGCGCCAGGGATTGCCTTTTCTATAGTAAATTATTCAAAAACTAATTTTCTACTGTCACAAATTTTAATTGCGCCAGGGATTGCCTTTTATATAGTAAATTATTCAAAAACTAATTTTCTACTGTCACAAATTTTAATTGCGCCAGGGATTGCCTTTTCTATAGTAAATTATTCAAAAAATAATTTTATACTGTCACAAATCTTAATTGCGCCAGGGATTGCCTTTTATATAGTAAATTTTTCAAAAACTAATTTTCTACTGTCGCAAATTTTAAATATCCCAGGGATTGCCTTTTCTACAGTAAATTATTCAAAAAATAATTTTATACTGTCGCAAATTTTAATTACGCCAGGGATTGCCTTTTATATAGTAAATTATTCAAAAACTAATTTTATACTGTCGCAAATTTTAATTACGCCAGGGATTGACTTTTCTATAGTAAATTATTCAAAAACTAATTTTATACTGTCGCAAAATTTAATTACGCCAGGGATTGCCTTTTATATAGTAAATTTTTCAAAAACTAATTTTATACTGTCGCAAATTTTAATTGCGCCAGGGATTGCCTTTTCTATAGTAAATTTTTCAAAAACTAATTTTATACTGTCGCAAATTTTAATTGCGCCAGGGATTGCCTTTTATATAGTAAATTTTTCAAAAACTAATTTTATACTGTCGCAAATTTTAATTGCGCCAGGGATTGCCTTTTCTACAGTAAATTATTCAAAAAATAATTTTATACTGTCGCAAATTTTAATTACGCCAGGGATTGCCTTTTATATAGTAAATTATTCAAAAACTAATTTTATACTGTCACAAATTTTAATTGCGCCAGGGATTGCCTTTTCTATAGTAAATTATTCAAAAACTAATTTTCTACTGTCACAAATTTTAATTACGCCAGGGATTGCCTTTTATATAGTAAATTTTTCAAAAACTAATTTTATACTGTCGCAAATTTTAATTGCGCCAGGGATTGCCTTTTATATAGTAAATTTTTCAAAAACTAATTTTATACTGTCGCAAATTTTAATTGCGCCAGGGATTGCCTTTTCTACAGTAAATTATTCAAAAAATAATTTTATACTGTCGCAAATTTTAATTACGCCAGGGATTGCCTTTTATATAGTAAATTTTTCAAAAACTAATTTTATACTGTCGCAAATTTTAATTGCGCCAGGGATTGCCTTTTATATAGTAAATTTTTCAAAAACTAATTTTATACTGTCGCAAATTTTAATTGCGCCAGGGATTGCCTTTTCTACAGTAAATTATTCAAAAAACAATTTTATACTGTCGCAAATTTTAATTACGCCAGGGATTGCCTTTTATATAGTAAATTATTCAAAAACTAATTTTATACTGTCACAAATTTTAATTGCGCCAGGGATTGCCTTTTCTATAGTAAATTTTTCAAAAACTAATTTTATACTGTCGCAAATTTTAATTGCGCCAGGGATTGCCTTTTCTATAGTAAATTATTCAAAAAATAATTTTATACTGTCGCAAATTTTAATTACGCCAGGGATTGCCTTTTCTACAGTAAATTATTCAAAAAATAATTTTCTACTGTCGCAAATTTTATGTGCGCCAGGGATTGCCTTTTCTATAGTAAATTATTCAAAAAATAATTTTATACTGTCACAAATTTTAAATATCCCAGGGATTGCCTTTTCTATAGTAAATTATTCAAAAAATAATTTTCAACTGTCACAAATTTTAATTGCGCCAGGGATTGCCTTTTCTATAGTAAATTATTCAAAAACTAATTTTATACTGTCGCAAATTTTAATTACGCCAGGGATTGCCTTTTATATAGTAAATTTTTCAAAAACTAATTTTATACTGTCGCAAATTTTATGTGCGCCAGGGATTGCCTTTTCTATAGTAAATTTTTCAAAAACTAATTTTATACTGTCGCAAATTTTATGTGCGCCAGGGATTGCCTTTTCTATAGTAAATTTTTCAAAAAATAATTTTATACTGTCGCAAATTTTAATTGCGCCAGGGATTGCCTTTTCTATAGTAAATTATTCAAAAAATAATTTTATACTGTCGCAAATTTTAATTGCGCCAGGGATTGCCTTTTCTATAGTAAATTATTCAAAAACTAATTTTCTACTGTCACAAATTTTAATTGCGCCAGGGATTGCCTTTTCTATAGTAAATTATTCAAAAAATAATTTTATACTGTCGCAAATTTTATGTGCGCCAGGGATTGCCTTTTATATAGTAAATTATTCAAAAACTAATTTTATACTGTCGCAAATTTTATGTGCGCCAGGGATTGCCTTTTCTATAGTAAATTATTCCAAAAATAATTTTATACTGTCACAAATTTTAATTGCGCCAGGGATTGCCTTTTCTATAGTAAATTATTCAAAAAATAATTTTATACTGTCGCAAATTTTAATTGCGCCAGGGATTGCCTTTTCTATAGTAAATTATTCAAAAAATAATTTTATACTGTCGCAAATTTTAATTACGCCAGGGATTGCCTTTTATATAGTAAATTTTTCAAAAACTAATTTTATACTGTCGCAAATTTTAATTGCGCCAGGGATTGCCTTTTATATAGTAAATTATTCAAAAAATAATTTTCTACTGTCGCAAATTTTAATTGCGCCAGGGATTGACTTTTCTATAGTAAATTATTCAAAAAATAATTTTATACTGTCGCAAATTTTAATTACGCCAGGGATTGCCTTTTCTATAGTAAATTATTCAAAAAATAATTTTATACTGTCGCAAATTTTAATTGCGCCAGGGATTGCCTTTTCTATAGTAAATTATTCAAAAAATAATTTTATACTGTCGCAAATTTTAATTACGCCAGGGATTGCCTTTTATATAGTAAATTTTTCAAAAACTAATTTTATACTGTCGCAAATTTTATGTGCGCCAGGGATTGCCTTTTCTATAGTAAATTATTCAAAAAATAATTTTATACTGTCACAAATTTTAATTGCGCCAGGGATTGCCTTTTCTATAGTAAATTATTCAAAAAATAATTTTATACTGTCGCAAATTTTAATTGCGCCAGGGATTGCCTTTTCTATAGTAAATTATTCAAAAACTAATTTTATACTGTCACAAATTTTAATTACGCCAGGGATTGCCTTTTATATAGTAAATTTTTCAAAACTAATTTTATACTGTCGCAAATTTTAAATATCCCAGGGATTGCCTTTTCTATAGTAAATTATTCAAAAAATAATTTTATACTGTCGCAAATTTTAATTGCGCCAGGGATTGCCTTTTCTATAGTAAATTATTCAAAAAATAATTTTATACTGTCGCAAATTTTAATTGCGCCAGGGATTGCCTTTTCTATAGTAAATTATTCAAAAACTAATTTTCTACTGTCACAAATTTTAATTGCGCCAGGGATTGCCTTTTCTATAGTAAATTATTCAAAAAATAATTTTATACTGTCGCAAATTTTATGTGCGCCAGGAATTGCCTTTTATATAGTAAATTATTCAAAAAATAATTTTCTACTGTCGCAAATTTTAATTACGCCAGGGATTGCCTTTTATATAGTAAATTTTTCAAAAACTAATTTTATACTGTCGCAAATTTTATGTGCGCCAGGGATTGCCTTTTCTATAGTAAATTATTCAAAAAATAATTTTCAACTGTCACAAATTTTAATTGCGCCAGGGATTGCCTTTTATATAGTAAATTATTCAAAAACTAATTTTCTACTGTCACAAATTTTAATTGCGCCAGGGATTGCCTTTTCTATAGTAAATTATTCAAAAAATAATTTTATACTGTCACAAATTTTAATTGCGCCAGGGATTGCCTTTTCTACAGTAAATTATTCAAAAAATAATTTTATACTGTCGCAAATTTTAATTACGCCAGGGATTGCCTTTTATATAGTAAATTATTCAAAAAATAATTTTCTACTGTCGCAAATTTTAAATATCCCAGGGATTGCCTTTTCTATAGTAAATTATTCAAAAAATAATTTTCAACTGTCACAAATTTTAATTACGCAGGGATTGCCTTTTATATAGTAAATTTTTCAAAAACTAATTTTATACTGTCGCAAATTTTAATTGCGCCAGGGATTGCCTTTTCTATAGTAAATTATTCAAAAATAATTTTTATACTGTCACAAATTTTAATTGCGCCAGGGATTGCCTTTTCTATAGTAAATTATTCAAAAACTAATTTTATACTGTCGCAAATTTTAAATATCCCAGGGATTGCCTTTTCTATAGTAAATTATTCAAAAAAATAATTTTATACTGTCGCAAATTTTAATTGCGCCAGGGATTGACTTTTCTATAGTAAATTATTCAAAAAAATAATTTTATACTGTCACAAATTTTAATTACGCCAGGGATTGCCTTTTATATAGTAAATTTTTCAAAAACTAATTTTATACTGTCGCAAATTTTAATTGCGCCAGGGATTGCCTTTTCTATAGTAAATTTTTCAAAAACTAATTTTATACTGTCGCAAATTTTAATTACGCCAGGGATTGCCTTTTATATAGTAAATTATTCAAAAACTAATTTTATACTGTCGCAAATTTTAAATATCCCAGGGATTGCCTTTTATATAGTAAATTTTTCAAAAACTAATTTTCTACTGTCGCAAATTTTAATTGCGCCAGGGATTGCCTTTTCTATAGTAAATTTTTCAAAAACTAATTTTATACTGTCGCAAATTTTAATTGCGCCAGGGATTGCCTTTTATATAGTAAATTATTCAAAAAATAATTTTCAACTGTCACAAATTTTAATTACGCCAGGGATTGCCTTTTATATAGTAAATTTTTCAAAAACTAATTTTATACTGTCGCAAATTTTAATTACGCCAGGGATTGCCTTTTCTATAGTAAATTTTTCAAAAACTAATTTTCTACTGTCGCAAATTTTAATTGCGCCAGGGATTGCCTTTTCTATAGTAAATAATTCAAAAACTAATTTTATACTGTCACAAATTTTAATTGCGCCAGGGATTGCCTTTTATATAGTAAATTATTCAAAAACTAATTTTCAACTGTCACAAATTTTAATTGCGCCAGGGATTGACTTTTCTATAGTAAATTATTCAAAAAATAATTTTCAACTGTCGCAAATTTTATGTGCGCCAGGGATTGCCTTTTCTACAGTAAATTATTCAAAAACTAATTTTCAACTGTCACAAATTTTAATTGCGCCAGGGATTGACTTTTCTATAGTAAATTATTCAAAAAATAATTTTCAACTGTCACAAATTTTAATTGCGCCAGGGATTGCCTTTTATATAGTAAATTTTTCAAAAACTAATTTTATACTGTCACAAATTTTAATTGCGCCAGGGATTGCCTTTTCTATAGTAAATTATTCAAAAACTAATTTTATACTGTCACAAATTTTAATTGCGCCAGGGATTGACTTTTCTATAGTAAATTATTCAAAAAATAATTTTCAACCGTCACAAATTTTAATTGCGCCAGGGATTGCCTATTCTATAGTAAATTATTCAAAAAATAATTTTCTACTGTCGCAAATTTTAAATATCCCAGGGATTGCCTTTTCTACAGTAAATTATTCAAAAAATAATTTTATACTGTCGCAAATTTTAATTACGCCAGGGATTGACTTTTCTATAGTAAATTTTTCAAAAACTAATTTTATACTGTCGCAAATTTTAATTGCGCCAGGGATTGCCTTTTCTATAGTAAATTATTCAAAAAATAATTTTCAACTGTCGCAAATTTTAATTGCGCCAGGGATTGCCTTTTCTATAGTAAATTATTCAAAAAATAATTTTCTACTGTCGCAAATTTTAATTGCGCCAGGGATTGCCTTTTATATAGTAAATTATTCAAAAAATAATTTTCTACTGTCGCAAATTTTAAATATCCCAGGGATTGCCTTTTCTACAGTAAATTATTCAAAAAATAATTTTATACTGTCGCAAATTTTAATTACGCCAGGGATTGCCTTTTATATAGTAAATTTTTCAAAAACTAATTTTATACTGTCGCAAATTTTAATTGCGCCAGGGATTGCCTTTTATATAGTAAATTATTCAAAAAATAATTTTCAACTGTCACAAATTTTAATTACGCCAGGGATTGCCTTTTATATAGTAAATTTTTCAAAAACTAATTTTATACTGTCGCAAATTTTAATTACGCCAGGGATTGCCTTTTCTATAGTAAATTATTCAAAAAATAATTTTCAACTGTCACAAATTTTAATTGCGCCAGGGATTGCCTTTTCTATAGTAAATTATTCAAAAAATAATTTTCTACTGTCGCAAATTTTAAATATCCCAGGGATTGCCTTTTCTACAGTAAATTATTCAAAAAATAATTTTATACTGTCGCAAATTTTAATTACGCCAGGGATTGACTTTTCTATAGTAAATTATTCAAAAAATAATTTTATACTGTCGCAAATTTTAATTGCGCCAGGGATTGCCTTTTATATAGTAAATTATTCAAAAAATAATTTTATACTGTCGCAAATTTAATTGCGCCAGGGATTGCCTTTTCTATAGTAAATTATTCAAAAAATAATTTTCAACTGTCACAAATTTTAATTGCGCCAGGGATTGCCTTTTCTATAGTAAATTTTTCAAAAACGTAATTTTATACTGTCGCAAATTTTGAAATATCCCAGGGATTGCCTTTTCTACAGTAAATTAGTCAAAAACTAATTTTATACTGTCGCAAATTTTAAATATCCCAGGGATTGCCTTTTCTATAGTAAATTATTCAAAAAATAATTTTATACTGTCGCAAATTTTAATTACGCCAGGATTGCCTTTTATATAGTAAATTATTCAAAAAACTAATTTTCAACTGTCACAAATTTTAATTGCACCAGGGATTGCCTTTTCTACAGTAAATTATTCAAAAAATAATTTTATACTGTCACAAATTTTAATTGCGCCAGGGATTGCCTTTTCTATAGTAAATTATTCAAAAACTAATTTTCTACTGTCGCAAATTTTAATTACGCCAGGGGATTGCCTTTTATATAGTAAATTATTCAAAAACTAATTTTCAACTGTCGCAAATTTTAAATATCCCAGGGATTGCCTTTTCTATAGTAAATTATTCAAAAACTAATTTTCAACTGTCGCAAATTTTAATTACGCCAGGGATTGCCTTTTCTATAGTAAATTATTCAAAAACTAATTTTCAACTGTCGCAAATTTTAATTACGCCAGGGATTGCCTTTTATATAGTAAATTATTCAAAAAATAATTTTCAACTGTCACAAATTTTAATTGCGCCAGGGATTGCCTTTTCTATAGTAAATTATTCAAAAACTAATTTTATACTGTCGCAAATTTTAATTGCGCCAGGGATTGCCTTTTTCTATAGTAAATTTTTCAAAAACTAATTTTATACTGTCGCAAATTTTAAATATCCCAGGGATTGCCTTTTCTATAGTAAATTATTCAAAAAATAATTTTCAACTTTCACAAATTTTAATTGCGCCAGGGATTGCCTTTTCTATAGTAAATTTTCAAAAACTAATTTTATACTGTCGCAAATTTTAAATATCCCAGGGATTGCCTTTTTCTATAGTAAATTATTCAAAAACTAATTTTCTACTGTCGCAAATTTTAATTGCGCCAGGGATTGCCTTTTCTACAGTAAATTATTCAAAAAATAATTTTTATACTGTCACAAATTTTAATTACGCCAGGGATTGCCTTTTATATAGTAAATTATTCAAAAACTAATTTTCTACTGTCGCAAATTTTATGTGCGCCAGGGATTGCCTTTTATATAGTAAATTATTCAAAAAATAATTTTATACTGTCGCAAATTTTAATTACGCCAGGGATTGCCTTTTATATAGTAAATTATTCAAAACTAATTTTCAACTGTCACAAATTTTAATTGCGCCAGGGATTTCCTTTTCTACAGTAAATTATTCAAAAAATAATTTTATACTGTCGCAAATTTTAATTGCGCCAGGGATTGCCTTTTCTATAGTAAATTATTCAAAAACTAATTTTCTACTGTCGCAAATTTTAATTACGCCAGGGATTGCCTTTTATATAGTAAATTATTCAAAAACTAATTTTCAACTGTCGCAAATTTTAAATTATCCCAGGGATTGCCTTTTCTACAGTAAATTATTCAAAAACTAATTTTATACTGTCGCAAATTTTAATTACGCCAGGGATTGCCTTTTATATAGTAAATTATTCAAAAACTAATTTTCTACTGTCGCAAATTTTAAATATCCCAGGGATTGCCTTTTCTATAGTAAATTATTCAAAAACTAATTTTCTACTGTCGCAAATTTTAATTGCGCCAGGGATTGCCTTTTCTACAGTAAATTATTCAAAAATAATTTTATACTGTCGCAAATTTTAATTACGCCAGGGATTGCCTTTTATATAGTAAATTTTTCAAAACTAATTTTATACTGTCGCAAATTTTAATTGCGCCAGGGATTGCCTTTTCTACAGTAAATTATTCAAAAAAATAATTTTATACTGTCGCAAATTTTAATTACGCCAGGGATTGCCTTTTATATAGTAAATTATTCAAAAACTAATTTTATACTGTCACAAATTTTAATTGCGCCAGGGATTGCCTTTTCTATAGTAAATTATTCAAAAACTAATTTTATACTGTCACAAATTTTAATTGCGCCAGGGATTGACTTTTCTATAGTAAATTATTCAAAAAATAATTTTCTACTGTCGCAAATTTTAAATATCCCAGGGATTGCCTTTTCTATAGTAAATTATTCAAAAAAATAATTTTCTACTGTCGCAAATTTTAAATATCCCAGGGATTGCCTTTTATATAGTAAATTTTTCAAAAACTAATTTTATACTGTCGCAAATTTTAAATATCCCAGGGATTGCCTTTTCTATAGTAAATTATTCAAAAACTAATTTTCTACTGTCGCAAATTTTAATTGCGCCAGGGATTGCCTTTTCTATAGTAAATTATTCAAAAACTAATTTTATACTGTCGCAAATTTTAATTACGCCAGGGATTGCCTTTTATATAGTAAATTATTCAAAAAATAATTTTCAACTGTCACAAATTTTAATTGCGCCAGGGATTGCCTTTTCTATAGTAAATTATTCAAAAAATAATTTTCTACTGTCGCAAATTTTAAATATCCCAGGGATTGCCTTTTCTACAGTAAATTATTCAAAAAATAATTTTATACTGTCGCAAATTTTAATTACGCCAGGGATTGACTTTTCTATAGTAAATTATTCAAAAAATAATTTTCAACTGTCGCAAATTTTAATTACGCCAGGGATTGCCTTTTCTACAGTAAATTATTCAAAAAATAATTTTCTACTGTCGCAAATTTTAATTGCGCCAGGGATTGCCTTTTTCTATAGTAAATTATTCAAAAAATAATTTTCAACTGTCACAAATTTTAATTGCGCCAGGGATTGACTTTTCTATAGTAAATTATTCAAAAAATAATTTTCAACTCTCGCAAATTTTAATTGCGCCAGGGGATTGCCTTTTCTATAGTAAATTATTCAAAAACTAATTTTTCAACTGTCGCAAATTTTATGTGCGCCAGGGATTGACTTTTCTATAGTAAATTATTCAAAAAATAATTTTCAACTGTCGCAAATTTTAATTGCGCCAGGGATTGCCTTTTCTATAGTAAATTATTCAAAAAATAATTTTATACTGTCACAAATTTTAATTACGCCAGGGATTGCCTTTTCTACAGTAAATTATTCAAAAAATAATTTTATACTGTCACAAATTTTAAATATCCCAGGGATTGCCTTTTCTATAGTAAATTATTCAAAAACTAATTTTATACTGTCGCAAATTTTAATTACGCCAGGGATTGACTTTTCTATAGTAAATTATTCAAAAAATAATTTTCAACTGTCGCAAATTTTAATTACGCCAGGGATTGCCTTTTCTACAGTAAATTATTCAAAAAATAATTTTATACTGTCGCAAATTTTATGTGCGCCAGGGATTGACTTTTCTATAGTAAATTATTCAAAACTAATTTTCAACTGTCGCAAATTTTAATTGCGCCAGGGATTGCCTTTTCTATAGTAAATTATTCAAAAAATAATTTTCTACTGTCGCAAATTTTAAATATCCCAGGGATTGCCTTTTCTACAGTAAATTATTCAAAAAATAATTTTATACTGTCGCAAATTTTAATTACGCCAGGGATTGACTTTTCTATAGTAAATTTTTCAAAAACTAATTTTATACTGTCGCAAATTTTAATTGCGCCAGGGATTGCCTTTTCTATAGTAAATTATTCAAAAAATAATTTTCAACTGTCGCAAATTTTAATTGCGCCAGGGATTGCCTTTTCTATAGTAAATTATTCAAAAACTAATTTTATACTGTCGCAAATTTTAATTACGCCAGGGATTGCCTTTTATATAGTAAATTTTTCAAAAACTAATTTTATACTGTCGCAAATTTTAATTACGCCAGGGATTGACTTTTCTATAGTAAATTTTTCAAAACTAATTTTATACTGTCGCAAATTTTAAATGCGCCAGGGATTGCCTTTTCTATAGTAAATTATTCAAAAAATAATTTTCAACTGTCGCAAATTTTAAATATCCCAGGGATTGCCTTTTCTATAGTAAATTATTCAAAAACTAATTTTCAACTGTCGCAAATTTTAATTACGCCAGGGATTGCCTTTTCTATAGTAAATTTTTCAAAAAATAATTTTATACTGTCGCAAATTTTAATTACGCCAGGGATTGCCTTTTTATATAGTAAATTTTTCAAAAACTAATTTTATACTGTCGCAAATTTTAATTGCGCCAGGGATTGCCTTTTCTATAGTAAATTATTCAAAAAATAATTTTCAACTGTCGCAAATTTTAATTGCGCCAGGGATTGCCTTTTCTATAGTAAATTATTCAAAAACTAATTTTCAACTGTCGCAAATTTTATGTGCGCCAGGGATTGACTTTTCTATAGTAAATTATTCAAAAAATAATTTTCAACTGTCGCAAATTTTAATTGCGCCAGGATTGCCTTTTCTATAGTAAATTATTCAAAAAATAATTTTATACTGTCACAAATTTTAATTGCGCCAGGGATTGCCTTTTCTATAGTAAATTATTCAAAAAATAATTTTCTACTGTCGCAAATTTTAATTGCGCCAGGGATTGCCTTTTCTATAGTAAATTATTCAAAAACTAATTTTATACTGTCACAAATTTTAATTGCGCCAGGGATTGCCTTTTCTATAGTAAATTATTCAAAAACTAATTTTATACTGTCGCAAATTTTAATTGCGCCAGGGATTGCCTTTTCTATAGTAAATTATTCAAAAAAATAATTTTCAACTGTCGCAAATTTTAATTACGCCAGGGATTGCCTTTTCTATAGTAAATTATTCAAAAACTAATTTTATACTGTCGCAAATTTTATGTGCGCCAGGGATTGCCCTTTTTATATTGTAAATTATTCAAAAACTAATTTTCAACTGTCACAAATTTTAAATATCCCAGGGATTGCCTTTTCTATAGTAAATTATTCAAAAAATAATTTTCTACTGTCGCAAATTTTAAATATCCCAGGGGATTGCCTTTTCTACAGTAAATTATTCAAAAAATAATTTTATACTCTCGCAAATTTTAAATATCCCAGGGATTGACTTTTCTATAGTAAATTTTTCAAAAACTAATTTTATACTGTCGCAAATTTTAATTGCGCCAGGGATTGCCTTTTCTATAGTAAATTATTCAAAAAATAATTTTCAACTGTCACAAATTTTATGTGCGCCAGGGATTGACTTTTCTATAGTAAATTATTCAAAAACTAATTTTGTACTGTCGCAAATTTTAAATATCCCAGGGATTGCCTTTTATATAGTAAATTTTTCAAAACTAATTTTCTACTGTCGCAAATTTTAATTGCGCCAGGGATTGCCTTTTCTATAGTAAATTATTCAAAAAATAATTTTATACTGTCACAAATTTTAAATATCCCAGGATTGCCTTTTCTACAGTAAATTATTCAAAAAATAATTTTCTACTGTCGCAAATTTTAATTACGCCAGGGATTGCCTTTTATATAGTAAATTTTTCAAAAACTAATTTTATACTGTCGCAAATTTTAAATATCCCAGGGATTGCCTTTTATATAGTAAATTATTCAAAAACTAATTTTATACTGTCGCAAATTTTAAATATCCCAGGGATTGCCTTTTCTATAGTAAATTATTCAAAAACTAATTTTATACTGTCGCAAATTTTAAATATCCCAGGGATTGCCTTTTCTATAGTAAATTATTCAAAAAATAATTTTCTACTGTCGCAAATTTTAAATATCCCAGGGATTGCCCTTTTCTACAGTAAATTATTCAAAAACTAATTTTATACTGTCGCAAATTTTAAATATCCCAGGGATTGCCTTTTCTACAGTAAATTATTCAAAAAATAATTTTCAACTGTCACAAATTTTAAATATCCAGGGATTGCCTTTTCTATAGTAAATTATTCAAAAAATAATTTTATACTGTCGCAAATTTTAATTACGCCAGGGATTGCCTTTTCTACAGTAAATTATTCAAAAAATAATTTTATACTGTCACAAATTTTAATTGCGCCAGGGATTGCCTTTTATATAGTAAATTATTCAAAAAATAATTTTCTACTGTCGCAAAATTTAATTGCGCCAGGGATTGCCTTTTATATAGTAAATTATTCAAAAAATAATTTTATACTGTCGCAAATTTTAATTGCGCCAGGGATTGCCTTTTATATAGTAAATTATTCAAAAAATAATTTTATACTGTCGCAAATTGTAATTGCGCAGGGATTGCCTTTTCTATAGTAAATTATTCAAAAACTAATTTTATACTGTCGCAAATTTTAAATATCCCAGGTGATTGCCTTTTATATAGTAAATTATTCAAAAACTAATTTTATACTGTCGCAAATTTTAATTGCGCCACGGATTGCCTTTTATATAGTAAATTATTCAAAAACTAATTTTATACTGTCGCAAATTTTAAATATCCCAGGATTGCCTTTTTCTACAGTAAATTATTCAAAAACTAATTTTATACTGTCGCAAATTTTAAATATCCCAGGGATTGCCTTTTCTATAGTAAATTATTCAAAAAATAATTTTCTACTGTCGCAAATTTTAAATATCCCAGGGATTGCCTTTTCTATAGTAAATTATTCAAAAACTAATTTTATACTGTCGCAAATTTTAAATATCCCAGGGATTGCCTTTTCTACAGTAAATTATTCAAAAAATAATTTTCAACTGTCACAAATTTTATGTGCGCCAGGGATTGACTTTTCTATAGTAAATTATTCAAAAACTAATTTTATACTGTCGCAAATTTTAAATATCCCAGGGATTGCCTTTTATATAGTAAATTTTTCAAAAACTAATTTTCTACTGTCGCAAATTTTAATTGCGCCAGGGATTGCCTTTTCTATAGTAAATTTTTCAAAAACTAATTTTCTACTGTCGCAAATTTTAATTGCGCCAGGGATTGCCTTTTATATAGTAAATTATTCAAAAAATAATTTTCTACTGTCGCAAATTTTAATTGCGCCAGGGATTGCCTTTTATATAGTAAATTATTCAAAAAATAATTTTATACTGTCGCAAATTTTAATTGCGCCAGGGATTGCCTTTTATATAGTAAATTATTCAAAAAATAATTTTATACTGTCACAAATTTTAAATATCCCAGGGATTGCCTTTTCTATAGTAAATTATTCAAAAACTAATTTTATACTGTCGCAAATTTTAATTGCGCCAGGGATTGCCTTTTATATAGTAAATTATTCAAAAACTAATTTATACTGTCGCCAAATTTTAAATATCCCAGGGATTGCCTTTTCTATAGTAAATTATTCAAAAAATAATTTTCTACTGTCGCAAATTTTAAATATCCCAGGGATTGCCTTTTCTACAGTAAATTATTCAAAAACTAATTTTATACTGTCGCAAATTTTAAATATCCCAGGGATTGCCTTTTCTATAGTAAATTATTCAAAAAATAATTTTCTACTGTCGCAAATTTTAAATATCCCAGGGATTGCCTTTTCTATAGTAAATTATTCAAAAACTAATTTTATACTGTCGCAAATTTTAAATATCCCAGGGATTGCCTTTTCTACAGTAAATTATTCAAAAAATAATTTTCAACTGTCACAAATTTTATGTGCGCCAGGGATTGACTTTTCTATAGTAAATTATTCAAAAACTAATTTTATACTGTCGCAAATTTTAAATATCCCAGGGATTGCCTTTTATATAGTAAATTTTTCAAAAAACTAATTTTCTACTGTCGCAAATTTTAATTGCGCCAGGGATTGCCTTTTCTATAGTAAATTATTCAAAAAATAATTTTATACTGTCACAAATTTTAAATATCCCAGGGATTGCCTTTTCTACAGTAAATTATTCAAAAAATAATTTTCTACTGTCGCAAATTTTAATTACGCCAGGGATTGCCTTTTATATAGTAAATTATTCAAAAAATAATTTTCTACTGTCGCAAATTTTAAATATCCCAGGGATTGCCTTTTCTATAGTAAATTATTCAAAAAATAATTTTATACTGTCGCAAATTTTATGTGCGCCAGGGATTGCCTTTTCTATAGTAAATTATTCAAAAACTAATTTTATACTGTCGCAAATTTTAATTGCGCCAGGGATTGCCTTTTCTATAGTAAATTATTCAAAAAATAATTTTCTACTGTCGCAAATTTTAATTACGCCAGGGATTGCCTTTTCTATAGTAAATTATTCAAAAACTAATTTTATACTGTCGCAAATTTTAAATATCCCAGGGATTGCCTTTTCTATAGTAAATTATTCAAAAACTAATTTTCAACTGTCACAAATTTTAATTGCGCCAGCAATTGCCTTTTATATAGTAAATTTTTCAAAAACTAATTTTATACTGTCGCAAATTTTAAATATCCCAGGGATTGCCTTTTCTATAGTAAATTATTCAAAAAATAATTTTATACTGTCGCAAATTTTAATTACGCCAGGGATTGACTTTTCTATAGTAAATTATTCAAAAAATAATTTTCTACTGTCGCAAATTTTAAATATCCCAGGGATTGCCTTTTCTACAGTAAATTATTCAAAAAACTAATTTTATACTGTCGCAAATTTTAAATATCCCAGGGATTGCCTTTTTCTATAGTAAATTATTCAAAAACTAATTTTATACTGTCGCAAATTTTAAATATCCCAGGGATTGCCTTTTATATAGTAAATTTTTCAAAAAATAATTTTCTACTGTCACAAATTTTAAATATCCCAGGGATTGCCTTTTTCTATAGTAAATTATTCAAAAAATAATTTTATACTGTCACAAATTTTATGTGCGCCAGGGATTGCCTTTTATATAGTAAATTATTCAAAAAATAATTTTCTACTGTCGCAAATTTTATGTGCGCCAGGGATTGCCTTTTCTATAGTAAATTATTCAAAAAATAATTTTATACTGTCGCAAATTTTAATTGCGCCAGGGATTGCCTTTTATATAGTAAATTTTTCAAAAACTAATTTTCTACTGTCGCAAATTTTAAATATCCCAGGGATTGCCTTTTCTATAGTAAATTATTCAAAAAATAATTTTATACTGTCGCAAATTTTAAATATCCCAGGGATTGCCTTTTATATAGTAAATTATTCAAAAAATAATTTTATACTGTCGCAAATTTTAATTGCGCCAGGGATTGCCTTTTCTATAGTAAATTATTCAAAAAATAATTTTATACTGTCGCAAATTTTAATTGCGCCAGGGATTGCCTTTTATATAGTAAATTTTTCAAAAACTAATTTTCTACTGTCGCAAATTTTAAATATCCCAGGGATTGCCTTTTCTATAGTAAATTATTCAAAAAATAATTTTCAACTGTCACAAATTTTAATTGCGCCAGGGATTGCCTTTTCTATAGTAAATTATTCAAAAAATAATTTTATACTGTCGCAAATTTTAATTACGCCAGGGATTGCCTTTTCTATAGTAAATTTTTCAAAAAATAATTTTATACTGTCGCAAATTTTAATTACGCCAGGGATTGCCTTTTCTATAGTAAATTATTCAAAAAATAATTTTCTACTGTCGCAAATTTTAATTACGCCAGGGATTGCCTTTTCTATAGTAAATTTTTCAAAAACTAATTTTATACTGTCGCAAATTTTAAATATCCCAGGGATTGCCTTTTCTATAGTAAATTATTCAAAAACTAATTTTCAATTGTCACAAATTTTAATTGCGCCAGGGATTGCCTTTTATATAGTAAATTTTTCAAAAACTAATTTTATACTGTCGCAAATTTTAAATATCCCAGGGATTGCCATTTCTATAGTAAATTATTCAAAAAATAATTTTATACTGTCGCAAATTTTATGTGCGCCAGGGATTGCCTTTTCTATAGTAAATTATTCAAAAACTAATTTTATACTGTCGCAAATTTTAATTGCGCCAGGGATTGCCTTTTCTATAGTAAATTATTCAAAAAATAATTTTCTACTGTCGCAAATTTTAAATATCCCAGGGATTGCCTTTTCTATAGTAAATTATTCAAAAAATAATTTTATACTGTCGCAAATTTTATGTGCGCCAGGGATTGCCTTTTCTATAGTAAATTATTCAAAAAATAATTTTATACTGTCGCAAATTTTAATTACGCCAGGGATTGCCTTTTCTATAGTAAATTATTCAAAAAATAATTTTCTACTGTCGCAAATTTTAATTACGCCAGGGATTGCCTTTTATATAGTAAATTTTTCAAAAACTAATTTTATACTGTCGCAAATTTTAATTGCGCCAGGGATTGCCTTTTCTATAGTAAATTATTCAAAAACTAATTTTATACTGTCGCAAATTTTAAATATCCCAGGGATTGCCTTTTATATAGTAAATTTTTCAAAAAATAATTTTCTACTGTCGCAAATTTTAATTGCGCCAGGGATTGCCTTTTCTATAGTAAATTATTCAAAAACTAATTTTCTACTGTCGCAAATTATAAATATCCCAGGGATTGCCTTTTCTATAGTAAATTTTTCAAAAACTAATTTTATACTGTCACAAATTTTAATTGCGCCAGGGATTGCCTTTTCTATAGTAAATTATTCAAAAACTAATTTTCTACTGTCGCAAATTTTAATTGCGCCAGGGATTGCCTTTTCTATAGTAAATTATTCAAAAAATAATTTTCTACTGTCACAAATTTTAATTGCGCCAGGGATTGCCTTTTCTATAGTAAATTATTCAAAAACTAATTTTCTACTGTCGCAAATTTTAATTGCGCCAGGGATTGCCTTTTCTATAGTAAATTATTCAAAAAATAATTTTATACTGTCGCAAATTTTAATTGCGCCAGGGATTGCCTTTTCTATAGTAAATTATTCAAAAAATAATTTTCAACTGTCGCAAATTTTAAATATCCCAGGGATTGCCTTTTCTATAGTAAATTATTCAAAAAATAATTTTATACTGTCGCAAATTTTAAATATCCCAGGGATTGCCTTTTCTATAGTAAATTATTCAAAAAATAATTTTCTACTGTCGCAAATTTTAAATATCCCAGGGATTGCCTTTTCTATAGTAAATTATTCAAAAACTAATTTTCAACTGTCACAAATTTTAATTGCGCCAGGGATTGCCTTTTCTATAGTAAATTATTCAAAAAATAATTTTATACTGTCGCAAATTTTAATTGCGCCAGGGATTGCCTTTTCTATAGTAAATTATTCAAAAAATAATTTTCAACTGTCACAAATTTTAATTGCGCCAGGGATTGCCTTTTCTATAGTAAATTATTCAAAAAATAATTTTCAACTGTCGCAAATTTTAAATATCCCAGGGATTGCCTTTTATATAGTAAATTATTCAAAAAATAATTTTCTACTGTCGCAAATTTTAATTGCGCCAGGGATTGCCTTTTATATAGTAAATTTTTCAAAAACTAATTTTATACTGTCGCAAATTTTAATTGCGCCAGGGATTGCCTTTTCTATAGTAAATTATTCAAAAAATAATTTTATACTGTCACAAATTTTAAATATCCCAGGGATTGCCTTTTCTACAGTAAATTATTCAAAAACTAATTTTATACTGTCGCAAATTTTAAATATCCCAGGGATTGCCTTTTATATAGTAAATTTTTCAAAAACTAATTTTATACTGTCGCAAATTTTAATTGCGCCAGGGATTGCCTTTTATATAGTAAATTATTCAAAAAATAATTTTATACTGTCGCAAATTTTAATTACGCCAGGGATTGCCTTTTATATAGTAAATTTTTCAAAAACTAATTTTATACTGTCGCAAATTTTAATTGCGCCAGGGATTGCCTTTTATATAGTAAATTATTCAAAAAATAATTTTATACTGTCGCAAATTTTAATTGCGCCAGGGATTGCCTTTTATATAGTAAATTTTTCAAAAACTAATTTTCTACTGTCGCAAATTTTAATTGCGCCAGGGATTGCCTTTTCTATAGTAAATTATTCAAAAAATAATTTTATACTGTCGCAAATTTTAATTACGCCAGGGATTGCCTTTTATATAGTAAATTTTTCAAAAACTAATTTTATACTGTCGCAAATTTTAATTGCGCCAGGGATTGCCTTTTATATAGTAAATTATTCAAAAAATAATTTTATACTGTCACAAATTTTAAATATCCCAGGGATTGCCTTTTCTATAGTAAATTATTCAAAAACTAATTTTATACTGTCGCAAATTTTAAATATCCCAGGGATTGCCTTTTATATAGTAAATTTTTCAAAAACTAATTTTATACTGTCGCAAATTTTAATTGCGCCAGGGATTGCCTTTTATATAGTAAATTATTCAAAAAATAATTTTATACTGTCGCAAATTTTAATTACGCCAGGGATTGCCTTTTATATAGTAAATTTTTCAAAAAATAATTTTATACTGTCGCAAATTTTAATTACGCCAGGGATTGCCTTTTATATAGTAAATTTTTCAAAAACTAATTTTCTACTGTCGCAAATTTTAAATATCCCAGGGTTTGCCTTTTCTACAGTAAATTATTCAAAAAATAATTTTCTACTGTCACAAATTTTAATTACGCCAGGGATTGCCTTTTATATAGTAAATTATTCAAAAAATAATTTTCTACTGTCGCAAATTTTAAATATCCCAGGGATTGCCTTTTATATAGTAAATTATTCAAAAAATAATTTTCTACTGTCGCAAATTTTAATTGCGCCAGGGATTGCCTTTTATATAGTAAATTTTTCAAAAACTAATTTTATACTGTCGCAAATTTTAATTGCGCCAGGGATTGCCTTTTCTATAGTAAATTATTCAAAAAATAATTTTATACTGTCACAAATTTTAAATATCCCAGGGATTGCCTTTTCTACAGTAAATTATTCAAAAAATAATTTTCTACTGTCGCAAATTTTAATTGCGCCAGGGATTGCCTTTTATATAGTAAATTTTTCAAAAACTAATTTTATACTGTCGCAAATTTTAATTACGCCAGGGATTGCCTTTTATATAGTAAATTTTTCAAAAACTAATTTTATACTGTCGCAAATTTTAATTGCGCCAGGGATTGCCTTTTCTATAGTAAATTATTCAAAAAATAATTTTATACTGTCGCAAATTTTAATTGCGCCAGGGATTGCCTTTTCTATAGTAAATTATTCAAAAAATAATTTTCAACTGTCGCAAATTTTAAATATCCCAGGGATTGCCTTTTCTATAGTAAATTATTCAAAAAATAATTTTATACTGTCGCAAATTTTAAATATCCCAGGGATTGCCTTTTCTATAGTAAATTATTCAAAAAATAATTTTCTACTGTCGCAAATTTTAAATATCCCAGGGATTGCCTTTTCTATAGTAAATTATTCAAAAACTAATTTTCAACTGTCACAAATTTTAATTGCGCCAGGGATTGCCTTTTCTATAGTAAATTATTCAAAAAATAATTTTATACTGTCGCAAATTTTAATTGCGCCAGGGATTGCCTTTTCTATAGTAAATTATTCAAAAAATAATTTTCTACTGTCGCAAATTTTAATTACGCCAGGGATTGCCTTTTCTATAGTAAATTATTCAAAAAATAATTTTCTACTGTCGCAAATTTTAAATATCCCAGGGATTGCCTTTTCTATAGTAAATTTTTCAAAAACTAATTTTATACTGTCACAAATTTTAATTGCGCCAGGGATTGCCTTTTCTATAGTAAATTATTCAAAAAATAATTTTCTACTGTCGCAAATTTTAAATATCCCAGGGATTGCCTTTTCTATAGTAAATTATTCAAAAACTAATTTTATACTGTCACAAATTTTAATTACGCCAGGGATTGCCTTTTATATAGTAAATTATTCAAAAACTAATTTTCTACTGTCGCAAATTTTAATTGCGCCAGGGATTGCCTTTTCTATAGTAAATTTTTCAAAAACTAATTTTCTACTGTCGCAAATTTTAATTGCGCCAGGGATTGACTTTTCTATAGTAAATTATTCAAAAACTAATTTTCTACTGTCGCAAATTTTAATTGCGCCAGGGATTGCCTTTTATATAGTAAATTATTCAAAAACTAATTTTCTACTGTCGCAAATTTTAATTGCGCCAGGGATTGCCTTTTCTATAGTAAATTTTTCAAAAACTAATTTTCTACTGTCGCAAATTTTAATTGCGCCAGGGATTGACTTTTCTATAGTAAATTATTCAAAAACTAATTTTCTACTGTCGCAAATTTTATGTGCGCCAGGGATTGCCTTTTATATAGTAAATTATTCAAAAAATAATTTTATACTGTCACAAATTTTAAATATCCCAGGGATTGCCTTTTCTATAGTAAATTATTCAAAAACTAATTTTATACTGTCGCAAATTTTAAATATCCCAGGGATTGCCTTTTATATAGTAAATTTTTCAAAAACTAATTTTATACTGTCGCAAATTTTAATTGCGCCAGGGATTGCCTTTTATATAGTAAATTATTCAAAAAATATTTTTATACTGTCGCAAATTTTAATTACGCCAGGGATTGCCTTTTATATAGTAAATTTTTCAAAAAATAATTTTATACTGTCGCAAATTTTATGTGCGCCAGGGATTGCCTTTTATATAGTAAATTTTTCAAAAAATAATTTTATACTGTCGCAAATTTTAATTACGCCAGGGATTGCCTTTTATATAGTAAATTTTTCAAAAAATAATTTTATACTGTCGCAAATTTTAATTGCGCCAGGGATTGCCTTTTCTATAGTAAATTATTCAAAAAATAATTTTATACTGTCGCAAATTTTAATTACGCCAGGGATTGCCTTTTATATAGTAAATTTTTCAAAAAATAATTTTATACTGTCGCAAATTTTAATTACGCCAGGGATTGCCTTTCATATAGTAAATTTTTCAAAAACTAATTTTCTACTGTCGCAAATTTTAAATATCCCAGGGATTGCCTTTTCTACAGTAAATTATTCAAAAACTAATTTTATACTGTCGCAAATTTTAATTACGCCAGGGATTGCCTTTTCTATAGTAAATTATTCAAAAAATAATTTTCAACTGTCACAAATTTTAATTGCGCCAGGGATTGCCTTTTCTATAGTAAATTATTCAAAAAATAATTTTATACTGTCACAAATTTTAATTACGCCAGGGATTGCCTTTTCTATAGTAAATTATTCAAAAAATAATTTTATACTGTCGCAAATTTTAATTGCGCCAGGGATTGCCTTTTCTACAGTAAATTATTCAAAAACTAATTTTATACTGTCGCAAATTTTAATTACGCCAGGGATTGCCTTTTCTATAGTAAATTATTCAAAAAATAATTTTCAACTGTCACAAATTTTAATTGCGCCAGGGATTGCCTTTTATATAGTAAATTTTTCAAAAAATAATTTTCAACTGTCACAAATTTTAATTGCGCCAGGGATTGCCTTTTCTATAGTAAATTATTCAAAAAATAATTTTATACTGTCGCAAATTTTAATTACGCCAGGGATTGCCTTTTATATAGTAAATTTTTCAAAAACTAATTTAAAATTTGCGACAGTATAAAATTAGTTTTTGAATAATTTACTATAGAAAAGGCAATCCCTGGGATATTTAAAATTTGCGACAGTATAAAATTATTTTTTGAATAATTTACTATAGAAAAGTCAATCCCTGGGATATTTAAAATTTGCGACAGTATAAAATTAGTTTTTGAAAAATTTACTATATAAAAGGCAATCCCTGGCGTAATTAAAATTTGCGACAGTAGAAAATTATTTTTTGAATAATTTACTGTAGAAAAGGCAATCCCTGGGATATTTAAAATTTGCGACAGTATAAAATTATTTTTTGAATAATTTACTATAGAAAAGGCAATCCCTGGCGCAATTAAAATTTGTGACAGTATAAAATTAGTTTTTGAATAATTTACTATAGAAAAGGCAATCCCTGGCGCAATTAAAATTTGCGACAGTAGAAAATTAGTTTTTGAATAATTTACTATAGAAAAGGCAATCCCTGGCGTAATTAAAATTTGTGACAGTATAAAATTAGTTTTTGAATAATTTACTGTAGAAAAGGCAATCCCTGGCGTAATTAAAATTTGTGACAGTATAAAATTAGTTTTTGAATAATTTACTATAGAAAAGGCAATCCCTGGCGCAATTAAAATTTGCGACAGTATAAAATTAGTTTTTGAAAAATTTACTATAGAAAAGGCAATCCCTGGAATATTTAAAATTTGCGACAGTATAAAATTAGTTTTTGAATAATTTACTGTAGAAAAGGCAATCCCTGGCGCACATAAAATTTGCGACAGTATAAAATTAGTTTTTGAATAATTTACTATAGAAAAGTCAATCCCTGGCGCACATAAAATTTGCGACAGTATAAAATTATTTTTTGAATAATTTACTATATAAAAGGCAATCCCTGGCGCAATTAAAATTTGCGACAGTATAAAATTAGTTTTTGAAAAATTTACTATAGAAAAGGCAATCCCTGGCGTAATTAAAATTTGTGACAGTATAAAATTATTTTTTGAATAATTTACTATAGAAAAGGCAATCCCTGGCGCAATTAAAATTTGCGACAGTATAAAATTAGTTTTGAAAAATTTACTATATAAAAGGCAATCCCTGGCGCAATTAAAATTTGCGACAGTATAAAATTAGTTTTTGAAAAATTTACTATAGAAAAGGCAATCCCTGGCGTAATTAAAATTTGTGACAGTATAAAATTATTTTTTGAATAATTTACTATAGAAAAGGTAATCCCTGGCGCAATTAAAATTTGCGACAGTATAAAATTAGTTTTTGAATAATTTACTATAGAAAAGGCAATCCCTGGCGCAATTAAAATTTGCGACTGTATAAAATTAGTTTTTGAAAAATTTACTATAGAAAAGTCAATCCCTGGCGCAATTAAAATTTGCGACAGTTGAAAATTATTTTTTGAATAATTTACTGTAGAAAAGGCAATCCCTGGCGCAATTAAAATTTGCGACAGTATAAAATTAGTTTTTGAAAAATTTACTATATAAAAGGCAATCCCTGGCGCAATTAAAATTTGCGACAGTATAAAATTAGTTTTTGAAAAATTTACTATATAAAAGGCAATCCCTGGCGTAATTAAAATTTGCGACAGTATAAAATTATTTTTTGAATAATTTACTATAGAAAAGGCAATCCCTGGCGCAATTAAAATTTGCGACAGTAGAAAATTAGTTTTTGAAAAATTTACTATATAAAAGGCAATCCCTGGCGCAATTAAAATTTGCGACAGTATAAAATTATTTTTTGAATAATTTACCTATATAAAGGCAATCCCTGGCGCAATTAAAATTTGCGACAGTATAAAATTAGTTTTTGAAAAATTTACTATATAAAAGGCAATCCCTGGCGTAATTAAAATTTGCGACAGTAGAAAATTAGTTTTTGAAAAATTTACTATATAAAAGGCAATCCCTGGCGCAATTAAAATTTGCGACAGTAGAAAATTATTTTTTGAATAATTTACTATAGAAAAGGCAATCCCTGGCGCAATTAAAATTTGCGACAGTATAAAATTATTTTTTGAATAATTTACTATATAAAAGGCAATCCTGGCGCAATTAAAATTTGCGACAGTATAAAATTAGTTTTTGAAAAATTTACTATATAAAAGGCAATCCCTGGGATATTTAAAATTTGCGACAGTATAAAATTAGTTTTTGAATAATTTACTATAGAAAAGGCAATCCCTGGATATTTTAAATTTGTGACAGTATAAAATTATTTTTTGAATAATTTACTATATAAAAGGCAATCCCTGGCGCAATTAAAATTTGCGACAGTATAAAATTAGTTTTTGAAAAATTTACTATATAAAAGGCAATCCCTGGCGCAATTAAAATTTGTGACAGTATAAAATTATTTTTTGAATAATTTACTATAGAAAAGGCAATCCCTGGCGCAATTAAAATTTGCGACAGTATAAAATTAGTTTTTGAAAAATTTACTATATAAAAGGCAATCCCTGGCGCAATTAAAATTTGCGACAGTAGAAAATTATTTTTTTAATAATTTACTATAGAAAAAGGCAATCCCTGGGATATTTAAAATTTGCGACAGTAGAAAATTATTTTTTGAATAATTTACTATAGAAAAGGCAATCCCTGGGATATTTAAAATTTGCGACAGTATAAAATTATTTTTTGAATAATTTACTATAGAAAAGGCAATCCCTGGGATATTTAAAATTTGCGACAGTTGAAAATTATTTTTTGAATAATTTACTATAGAAAAGGCAATCCCTGGCGCAATTAAAATTTGCGACAGTATAAAATTATTTTTTGAATAATTTACTATAGAAAAGGCAATCCCTGGCGCAATTAAAATTTGCGACAGTAGAAAATTAGTTTTTGAAAAATTTACTATATAAAAGGCAATCCCTGGCGTAATTAAAATTTGCGACAGTATAAAATTAGTTTTTGAAAAATTTACTATATAAAAGGCAATCCCTGGCGCAATTAAAATTTGCGACAGTAGAAAATTATTTTTTGAATAATTTACTGTAGAAAAGGCAATCCCTGGGATATTTAAAATTTGCGACAGTAGAAAATTATTTTTTGAATAATTTACTATAGAAAAGGCAATCCCTGGCGTAATTAAAATTTGCGACAGTAGAAAATTAGTTTTTGAATAATTTACTATAGAAAAGGCAATCCCTGGGATATTTAAAATTTGCGACAGTAGAAAATTATTTTTTGAATAATTTACTATAGAAAAGGCAATCCCTGGGATATTTAAAATTTGCGACAGTATAAAATTATTTTTTGAATAATTTACTATAGAAAAGGCAATCCCTGGGATATTTAAAGTTTGCGACAGTAGAAAATTATTTTTTGAATAATTTACTATAGAAAAGGCAATCCCTGGCGCAATTAAAATTTGCGACAGTATAAAATTATTTTTTGAATAATTTACTATAGAAAAGGCAATCCCTGGCGCAATTAAAATTTGCGACAGTATAAAATTAGTTTTTGAAAAATTTACTATATAAAAGGCAATCCCTGGCGTAATTAAAATTTGCGACAGTATAAAATTAGTTTTTGAATAATTTACTATATAAAAGGCAATCCCTGGCGCAATTAAAATTTGCGACAGTAGAAAATTATTTTTTGAATAATTTACTGTAGAAAAGGCAATCCCTGGGATATTTAAAATTTGCGACAGTAGAAAATTATTTTTTGAATAATTTACTATAGAAAAGGCAATCCCTGGCGTAATTAAAATTTGTGACAGTTGAAAATTAGTTTTTGAATAATTTACTATAGAAAAGGCAATCCCTGGCGCAATTAAAATTTGCGACAGTAGAAAATTAGTTTTTGAAAAATTTACTATATAAAAGGCAATCCCTGGCGTAATTAAAATTTGCGACAGTAGAAAATTATTTTTTGAATAATTTACTATAGAAAAGGCAATCCCTGGCGCAATTAAAATTTGCGACAGTATAAAATTAGTTTTTGAATAATTTACTATAGAAAAGGCAATCCCTGGCGCAATTAAAATTTGTGACAGTTGAAAATTATTTTTTGAATAATTTACTATAGAAAAGGCAATCCCTGGCGTAATTAAAATTTGCGACAGTAGAAAATTATTTTTTGAATAATTTACTGTAGAAAAGGCAATCCCTGGGATATTTAAAATTTGCGACAGTAGAAAATTATTTTTTGAATAATTTACTATAGAAAAGGCAATCCCTGGGATATTTAAAATTTGCGACAGTAGAAAATTATTTTTTGAATAATTTACTATAGAAAAGGCAATCCCTGGCGCAATTAAAATTTGCGACAGTATAAAATTAGTTTTTGAATAATTTACTATAGAAAAGGCAATCCCTGGCGCAATTAAAATTTGTGACAGTTGAAAATTATTTTTTGAATAATTTACTATAGAAAAGGCAATCCCTGGCGCAATTAAAATTTGCGACAGTATAAAATTATTTTTTGAATAATTTACTATAGAAAAGGCAATCCCTGGCGCAATTAAAATTTGCGACAGTAGAAAATTAGTTTTTGAAAAATTTACTATAGAAAAGGCAATCCCTGGCGCAATTAAAATTTGCGACAGTAGAAAATTATTTTTTGAATAATTTACTATAGAAAAGGCAATCCCTGGCGCAATTAAAATTTGCGACAGTAGAAAATTAGTTTTTGAAAAATTTACTATAGAAAAGGCAATCCCTGGCGCAATTAAAATTTGTGACAGTAGAAAATTATTTTTTGAATAATTTACTGTAGAAAAGGCAATCCCTGGGATATTTAAAATTTGCGACAGTATAAAATTATTTTTTGAAAAATTTACTATATAAAAGGCAATCCCTGGCGTAATTAAAATTTGCGACAGTATAAAATTATTTTTTGAATAATTTACTATAGAAAAGGCAATCCCTGGCGCAATTAAAATTTGCGACAGTAGAAAATTAGTTTTTGAAAAATTTACTATATAAAAGGCAATCCCTGGCGCAATTAAAATTTGCGACAGTAGAAAATTATTTTTTGAATAATTTACTATATAAAAGGCAATCCCTGGCGCAATTAAAATTTGCGACAGTAGAAAATTATTTTTTGAAAAATTTACTATATAAAAGGCAATCCCTGGCGCAATTAAAATTTGCGACAGTAGAAAATTATTTTTTGAATAATTTACTATAGAAAAGGCAATCCCTGGCGTAATTAAAATTTGTGACAGTTGAAAATTATTTTTTGAATAATTTACTATAGAAAATGCAATCCCTGGCGCAATTAAAATTTGTGACAGTATAAAATTATTTTTTGAATAATTTACTATATAAAAGGCAATCCCTGGCGCAATTAAAATTTGCGACAGTAGAAAATTAGTTTTTGAAAAATTTACTATATAAAAGGCAATCCCTGGCGTAATTAAAATTTGCGACAGTATAAAATTAGTTTTTGAAAAATTTACTATATAAAAGGCAATCCCTGGCGCAATTAAAATTTGCGACAGTAGAAAATTATTTTTTGAATAATTTACTATATAAAAGGCAATCCCTGGGATATTTAAAATTTGCGACAGTAGAAAATTATTTTTTGAATAATTTACTATAGAAAAGGCAATCCCTGGCGCAATTAAAATTTGTGACAGTATAAAATTATTTTTGAATAATTTACTATATAAAAGGCAATCCTGGCGCAATTAAAATTTGTGACAGTATAAAATTAGTTTTTGAAAAATTTACTATATAAAAGGCAATCCCTGGCGTAATAAAATTTGCGACAGTATAAAATTATTTTTTGAATAATTTACTATAGAAAAGGCAATCCCTGGCGCAATTAAAATTTGCGACAGTATAAAATTAGTTTTTGAAAAATTTACTATATAAAAGGCAATCCCTGGCGTAATTAAAATTTGCGACAGTATAAAATTAGTTTTTGAAAAATTTACTATATAAAAGGCAATCCCTGGCGTAATTAAATTTGCGACAGTATAAAATTAGTTTTTGAAAAATTTACTATATAAAAGGCAATCCCTGGCGCAATTAAAATTTGCGACAGTAGAAAATTATTTTTTGAATAATTTACTATATAAAAGGCAATCCCTGGGATATTTAAAATTTGCGACAGTAGAAAATTATTTTTTGAATAATTTACTATAGAAAAGGCAATCCCTGGCGCAATTAAAATTTGTGACAGTATAAAATTATTTTTTGAATAATTTACTATATAAAAGGCAATCCCTGGCGCAATTAAATTTGCGACAGTATAAAATTAGTTTTTGAAAAAATTTACTATATAAAAGGCAATCCCTGGCGCAATTAAAATTTGCGACAGTAGAAAATTATTTTTTGAATAATTTACTGTAGAAAAGGCAATCCCTGGCGCAATTAAAATTTGCGACAGTAGAAAATTATTTTTTGAATAATTTACTGTAGAAAAGGCAATCCCTGGGATATTTAAAATTTGCGACAGTAGAAAATTATTTTTTGAATAATTTACTATAGAAAAGGCAATCCCTGGCGCAATTAAAATTTGTGACAGTATAAAATTATTTTTTGAATAATTTACTGTAGAAAAGGCAATCCCTGGGATATTTAAAATTTGCGACAGTAGAAAATTATTTTTTGAATAATTTACTATAGAAAAGGCAATCCCTGGCGCAATTAAAATTTGTGACAGTATAAAATTATTTTTTGAATAATTTACTATATAAAAGGCAATCCCTGGCGCAATTAAAATTTGCGACAGTAGAAAATTAGTTTTTGAAAAATTTACTATATAAAAGGCAATCCCTGGCGTAATTAAAATTTGTGACAGTTGAAAATTATTTTTTGAATAATTTACTATAGAAAAGGCAATCCCTGGCGCAATTAAAATTTGTGACAGTATAAAATTATTTTTTGAATAATTTACTATATAAAAGGCAATCCCTGGCGCAATTAAAATTTGCGACAGTAGAAAATTAGTTTTTGAAAAATTTACTATATAAAAGGCAATCCCTGGCGTAATTAAATTTGCGACAGTATAAAATTAGTTTTTGAAAAATTTACTATATAAAAGGCAATCCCTGGCGCAATTAAAATTTGCGACAGTAGAAAATTATTTTTTGAATAATTTACTGTAGAAAAGGCAATCCCTGGGATATTTAAAATTTGCGACAGTAGAAAATTAGTTTTTGAAAAATTTACTATAGAAAAGGCAATCCCTGGGATATTTAAAATTTGCGACAGTATAAAATTATTTTTTGAATAATTTACTATAGAAAAGGCAATCCCTGGGATATTTAAAATTTGCGACAGTAGAAAATTAGTTTTGAAAAATTTACTATATAAAAGGCAATCCCTGGCGTAATTAAAATTTGCGACAGTATAAAATTATTTTTTGAATAATTTACTATAGAAAAGGCAATCCCTGGCGCAATTAAAATTTGCGACAGTAGAAAATTAGTTTTTGAAAAATTTACTATATAAAAGGCAATCCCTGGCGTAATTAAAATTTGCGACAGTATAAAATTAGTTTTTGAAAAATTTACTATATAAAAGGCAATCCCTGGCGCAATTAAAATTTGCGACAGTAGAAAATAATTTTTTGAATAATTTACTATATAAAAGGCAATCCCTGGGATATTTAAAATTTGCGACAGTAGAAAATTATTTTTTGAATAATTTACTATAGAAAAGGCAATCCCTGGCGCAATTAAAATTTGTGACAGTATATAATTAGTTTTTGAATAATTTACTATAGAAAAGGCAATCCCTGGCGCACATAAAATTTGCGACAGTATAAAATTAGTTTTTGAAAAATTTACTGTAGAAAAGGCAATCCCTGGCGTAATTAAAATTTGCGACAGTATAAAATTAGTTTTTGAAAAATTTACTATATAAAAGGCAATCCCTGGCGCATTTAAAATTTGCGACAGTAGAAAATTATTTTTTGAATAATTTACTGTAGAAAAGGCAATCCCTGGCGCAATTAAAATTTGCGACAGTAGAAAATTAGTTTTTGAAAAATTTACTATATAAAAGGCAATCCCTGGCGTAATTAAAATTTGTGACAGTGGAAAATTATTTTTTGAATAATTTACTGTAGAAAAGGCAATCCCTGGGATATTTAAAATTTGCGACAGTAGAAAATTAGTTTTTGAAAAATTTACTATATAAAAGGCAATCCCTGGCGTAATTAAAATTTGCGACAGTATAAAATTAGTTTTTGAAAAATTTACTATATAAAAGGCAATCCCTGGCGTAATTAAAATTTGCGACAGTATAAAATTAGTTTTTGAAAAATTATTCAAAAAATAATTTTCTACTGTCGCAAATTTTAAATATCCCAGGGATTGCCTTTTCTATAGTAAATTATTCAAAAAATAATTTTATACTGTCACAAATTTTAATTACGCCAGGGATTGCCTTTTCTATAGTAAATTATTCAAAAAATAATTTTATACTGTCGCAAATTTTAATTGCGCCAGGGATTGCCTTTTCTACAGTAAATTATTCAAAAACTAATTTTATACTGTCGCAAATTTTAATTGCGCCAGGGATTGCCTTTTCTACAGTAAATTATTCAAAAAATAATTTTCAACTGTCGCAAATTTTAATTGCGCCAGGGATTGACTTTTCTATATTAAATTATTCAAAAACTAATTTTATACTGTCGCAAATTTTAATTGCGCCAGGGATTGCCTTTTATATAGTAAATTATTCAAAAAATAATTTTATACTGTCGCAAATTTTAAATATCCCAGGGATTGCCTTTTCTATAGTAAATTATTCAAAAAATAATTTTCAACTGTCACAAATTTTAATTGCGCCAGGGATTGCCTTTTATATAGTAAATTATTCAAAAAATAATTTTCTACTGTCGCAAATTTTAATTGCGCCAGGGATTGCCTTTTCTATAGTAAATTATTCAAAAACTAATTTTCTACTGTCGCAAATTTTAAATATCCAAGGGATTGCCTTTTCTATAGTAAATTATTCAAAAAATAATTTTATACTGTCGCAAATTTTAATTGCGCCAGGGATTGCCTTTTCTATAGTAAATTATTCAAAAAATAATTTTCTACTGTCGCAATTTTATGTGCGCCAGGGATTGCCTTTTATATAGTAAATTATTCAAAAACCTAATTTTATACTGTCGCAAATTTTAATTGCGGCCAGGGATTGCCTTTTCTATAGTAAATTATTCAAAAACTAATTTATACTGTCGCAAATTTTAAATATCCCAGGGATTGCCTTTTATATAGTAAATTATTCAAAAACTAATTTTCAACTGTCACAAATTTTATGTGCGCCAGGGATTGCCTTTTCTATAGTAAATTATTCAAAAACTAATTTTATACTGTCGCAATTTTAATTGCGCCAGGGATTGCCTTTTCTATAGTAAATTATTCAAAAACTAATTTTATACTGTCGCAAATTTTAAATATCCCAGGGATTGCCTTTTATATAGTAAATTATTCAAAAACTAATTTTCAACTGTCACAAATTTTATGTGCGCCAGGGATTGCCTTTTCTATAGTAAATTATTCAAAAAAATAATTTTCAACTGTCACAAATTTTAATTGCGCCAGGGATTGCCTTTTCTATAGTAAATTATTCAAAAACTAATTTTATACTGTCGCAAATTTTAATTGCGCCAGGGATTGCCTTTTCTATAGTAAATTATTCAAAAAATAATTTTCTACTGTCGCAAATTTTAAATATCCAGGGATTGCCTTTTATATAGTAAATTATTCAAAAAATAATTTTATACTGTCGCAAATTTTAATTGCGCCAGGGATTGCCTTTTCTATAGTAAATTATTCAAAAAATAATTTTCTACTGTCGCAAATTTTAAATATCCCAGGGATTGCCTTTTATATAGTAAATTATTCAAAAATAATTTTCTACTGTCACAAATTTATGTGCGCCAGGGATTGCCTTTTCTATAGTAAATTATTCAAAAAATAATTTTATACTGTCGCAAATTTTATGTGCGCCAGGGATTGCCTTTTCTATAGTAAATTATTCAAAAAATAATTTATACTGTCGCAAAATTTTAAATATCCCAGGGATTGCCTTTTCTATAGTAAATTATTCAAAAACTAATTTTCAACTGTCACAAATTTTAATTGCGCCAGGGATTGCCTTTTCTATAGTAAATTATTCAAAAACTAATTTTATACTGTCGCAAATTTTAATTGCGCCAGGGATTGCCTTTTCTATAGTAAATTATTCAAAAATAATTTTCTACTGTCGCAAATTTTAAATATCCCAGGGATTGCCTTTTATATAGTAAATTATTCAAAAAATAATTTTCTACTGTCACAAACTTTATGTGCGCCAGGGATTGCCTTTTCTATAGTAAATTATTCAAAAAATAATTTTATACTGTCGCAAATTTTATGTGCGCCAGGGATTGCCTTTTCTATAGTAAATTATTCAAAAATAATTTTATACTGTCGCAAATTTTAAATATCCCAGGGATTGCCTTTTCTATAGTAAATTATTCAAAAACTAATTTTCAACTGTCACAAATTTTAATTGCGCCAGGGATTGCCTTTTCTATAGTAAATTATTCAAAACTAATTTTATACTGTCGCAAATTTTAATTGCGCCAGGGATTGCCTTTTCTATAGTAAATTATTCAAAAATAATTTTCTACTGTCGCAAATTTTAAATATCCCAGGGATTGCCTTTTCTACAGTAAATTATTCAAAAACTAATTTTATACTGTCGCAAATTTTAAATATCCCAGGGATTGCCTTTTCTACAGTAAATTATTCAAAAACTAATTTTATACTGTCACAAATTTTAATTGCGCCAGGGATTGCCTTTTCTATAGTAAATTATTCAAAAAATAATTTTATACTGTCGCAAATTTTAATTGCGCCAGGGATTGCCTTTTCTATAGTAAATTATTCAAAAAATAATTTTCTACTGTCGCAAATTTTATGTGCGCCAGGGATTGCCTTTTATATAGTAATTATTCAAAAAACTAATTTTATACTGTCGCAAATTTTAATTGCGCCAGGGATTGCCTTTTCTATAGTAAATTATTCAAAAACTAATTTTATACTGTCGCAAATTTTAAATATCCCAGGGATTGCCTTTTATATAGTAAATTATTCAAAAACTAATTTTCAACTGTCAGAAATTTTATGTGCGCCAGGGATTGCCTTTTCTATAGTAAATTATTCAAAAACTAATTTTATACTGTCGCAAATTTTAATTGCGCCAGGGATTGCCTTTTCTATAGTAAATTTTTCAAAAACTAATTTTATACTGTCGCAAATTTTAAATATCCCAGGGATTGCCTTTTATATAGTAAATTATTCAAAAAATAATTTTCTACTGTCACAAATTTTATGTGCGCCAGGGATTGCCTTTTCTATAGTAAATTATTCAAAAAATAATTTTATACTGTCGCAAATTTTATGTGCGCCAGGGATTGCCTTTTCTATAGTAAATTATTCAAAAATAATTTTATACTGTCCGCAAATTTTAAATATCCCAGGGATTGCCTTTTCTATAGTAAATTATTCAAAAACTAATTTTCAACTGTCACAAATTTTAATTGCGCCAGGGATTGCCTTTTCTATAGTAAATTATTCAAAAACTAATTTTATACTGTCGCAAATTTTAATTGCGCCAGGGATTGCCTTTTCTATAGTAAATTATTCAAAAAATAATTTTCTACTGTCGCAAATTTTAAATATCCCAGGGATTGCCTTTTCTACAGTAAATTATTCAAAAACTAATTTTATACTGTCGCAAATTTTAAATATCCCAGGGATTGCCTTTTCTACAGTAAATTATTCAAAAACTAATTTTATACTGTCACAAATTTTAATTGCGCCAGGGATTGCCTTTTCTATAGTAAATTATTCAAAAAATAATTTTATACTGTCGCAAATTTTAAATATCCCAGGGATTGCCTTTTCTATAGTAAATTATTCAAAAAATAATTTTATACTGTCACAAATTTTAATTACGCCAGGGATTGCCTTTTCTACAGTAAATTATTCAAAAAATAATTTTCAAACTGTCGCAAATTTTAATTGCGCCAGGGATTGCCTTTTCTATAGTAAATTATTCAAAAAATAATTTTATACTGTCGCAATTTTAAATATCCCAGGGATTGCCTTTTATATAGTAAATTATTCAAAAAATAATTTTATACTGTCGCAAATTTTAAATATCCCAGGATTGCCTTTTCTATAGTAAATTTTTCAAAAACTAATTTTCTACTGTCGCAAATTTTAATTGCGCCAGGGATTGCCTTTTCTATAGTAAATTATTCAAAAAATAATTTTTTACTGTCGCAAATTTTAATTGCGCCAGGGATTGCCTTTTCTATAGTAAATTATTCAAAAAATAATTTTCAACTGTCACAAATTTTAAATTGCGCCAGGGATTGCCTTTTATATAGTAAATTATTCAAAAAATAATTTTCTACTGTCGCAAATTTTAATTGCGCCAGGGATTGCCTTTTCTATAGTAAATTATTCAAAAACTAATTTTCTACTGTCGCAAATTTTAAATATCCCAGGGATTGCCTTTTCTATAGTAAATTATTCAAAAAATCATTTTATACTGTCGCAAATTTTAATTGCGCCAGGGATTGCCTTTTCTATAGTAAATTATTCAAAAAATAATTTTCTACTGTCGCAAATTTTATGTGCGCCAGGGATTGCCTTTTATATAGTAAATTATTCAAAAACTAATTTTATACTGTCGCAAATTTTAATTGCGCCAGGGATTGCCTTTTCTATAGTAAATTATTCAAAAACTAATTTTATA
>CAWVNZ010000851.1:0-52814 GCA_963930735.1 Dioctria linearis | reverse complement strand
GGGATTGCCTTTCTATAGTAAATTTTGCAAAAAATAATTGTTTAGTGTCGCAAATTTTAATTACGCCAGGGATTGCCTTTTCTATAGTAAATTATTCAAAAATTCATTTTTTAGTGTCGCAAATTTTAATTACGCCAGGGATTGCCTTTTCTATAGTAAATTATTCAAAAACTAATTGTTTAGTGTCGCAAATTTTAATTACGCCAGGGATTGCCTTTTCTATAGTAAATTATTCAAAAAATAATTTTATACTGTCGCAAATTTTAATTACGCCAGGGATTGCCTTTTCTATAGTAAATTATTCAAAAAATAATTTTATACTGTCGCAAATTTTAATTACGCCAGGGATTGCCTTTTCTATAGTAAATTTTGCAAAAAATAATTTTTTCTGTCACAAATTTTAATTACGCCAGGGATTGCCTTTTCTATAGTAAATTTTGCAAAAAATAATTTTTTACTGTCGCAAATTTTAATTACGCCAGGGATTGCCTTTTCTATAGTAAATTATTCAAAAATTCATTTTTTACTGTCTCAAATTGTAATTACGCCAGGGATTGCCTTTTCTATAGTAAATTATTCAAAAACTAATTTTTTACTGTCTCAAATTTTAATTACGCCAGGGATTGCCTTTTCTATAGTAAATTATTCAAAAACTAATTTTTTACTGTCTCAAATTTTAATTACCCCAGGGATTGCCTTTTCTATAGTAAATTTTGCAAAAAATAATTTTTTACTGTCACAAGTTTTAATTACGCCAAGGATTGCCTTTTCTATAGTAAATTTTGCAAAAAATAATTTTTTACTGTTACAAATTTTAAATACGCCAGGGATTGCCTTTTGTATAGTAAATTATTCAAAAAATAATTTTTTACTGTCTCAAATTTTAATTACGCCAGGGATTGCCTTTTCTATAGTAAATTTTGCAAAAAATAATTTTTTACTGTCGCAAATTTTAATTACGCCAGGGATTGCCTTTTCTATAGTAAATTATTCAAAAATTCATTTTTTACTGTCTCAAATTGTAATTACGCCAGGGATTGCCTTTTCTATAGTAAATTATTCAAAAAATAATTTTATACTGTCGCAAATTTTAAATACGCCAAGGATTGCCTTTTATATAGTAAATTTTGCAAAAATTAATTTTTTACTGTCGCAAATTTTAATTACGCCAGGGATTGCCTTTTCTATAGTAAATTATTCAAAAAATAATTTTTTACTGTTGCAAATTTTAAATACGCCAGGGATTGCCTTTTCTATAGTAAATTATTCAAAAAATAATTTTATACTGTCTCAAATTTTAAATACGCCAGGGATTGCCTTTTCTATAGTAAATTATTCAAAAAATAATTTTTTACTGTCGCAAATTTTCATTACGCCAGGGATTGCCTTTTCTATAGTAAATTATTCAAAAATTAATTTTTTACTGTCGCAAATTTTAATTACGCCAGGGATTGCCTTTTCTATAGTAAATTATTCAAAAAATAATTTTATACTTTCGCAAATTATAATTACGCCAGGGATTGCCTTTTCTATAGTAAATTATTCAAAAAATAATTTTTTACTGTTGCAAATTTTAATTACGCCAGGGATTGCCTTTTCTATAGTAAATTATTCAAAAAATAATTTTATACTGTCTCAAATTTTAATTACGCCAAGGATTGCCTTTTCTATAGTAAATTATTCAAAAATTAATTTTTTACTGTCTCAAATTTTAATTACGCCAGGGATTGCCTTTCCTATAGTAAATTATTCAAAAAATAATTTTTTACTGTCGCAAATTATAATTACGCCAGGGATTGCCTTTTCTATAGTAAATTTTGCCAAAAATAATTTTTTACTGTCGCAAATTTTAATTCCGCCAGGGATTGCCTTTTCTATAGTAAATTTTGCAAAAAATAATTGTTTAGTGTCGCAAATTTTAATTACGCCAGGGATTGCCTTTTCTATAGTAAATTATTCAAAAAATAATTTTTTACTGTCTCAAATTTTAATTACGCCTGGTATTGCCTTTTCTATAGTAAATTATTCAAAAAATAATTTTTTACTGCCCAAATTTTAATTACGCCAGGGATTGCCTTTTCTATAGTAAATTATTCAAAAAATAATTTTTTACTGTCGCAAATTTTAAATACGCCAGGGATTGCCTTTTCTATAGTAAATTATTCAAAAAATACTTTTTTACTGTCGCAAATTTTAATTTCGCCAGGGATTGCCTTTTCTATAGTAAATTATTCAAAAAAATTATTGTTTAGTGTCGCAAATTTTAATTACGCCAGGGATTGCCTTTTCTATAGTAAATTTTGCAAAAAATAATTTTTTACTGTCGCAAGTTATAATTACGCCAGGGATTGCCTTTTATATAGTAAATTTTGCAAAAAATAATTTTTTACTGTCACAAATTTTAGTTACGCCAGGGATTGCCTTTTCTATAGTAAATTTTGCAAAAAATAATTTTTTAGTGTCGCAAATTTTAATTACGCCAGGGATTGCCTTTTCTATAGTAAATTTTGCAAAAAATAATTTTTTACTGTTGCAAATTTTAAATACGCCAGGGATTGCCTTTTGTATAGTAAATTATTCAAAAAATAATTTTTTACTGTCTCAAATTTTAAATACGCCAGGGATTGCCTTTTCTATAGTAAATTTTGCAAAAAATAATTGTTTAGTGTCGCAAATTTTTATTACGCCAGGGATTGCCTTTTCTATAGTAAATTATTCAAAAAATAATTTTTTACTGTCTCAAATTTTAATTACGCCAGGGATTGCCTTTTCTATAGTAAATTATTCAAAAAATAATTTTTTACTCTCGCAAATTTTAATTACGCCAGGGATTTCCTTTTCTATAGTAAATTATTCAAAAATTCATTTTTTACTGTGGCAAATTTTAATTCCGCCAGGGATTGCCTTTTCTATAGTAAATTATTCAAAAATTCATTTTTTACTGTCTCAAATTTTAATTACGCCAGGGATTGCCTTTTCTATAGTAAATTATTCAAAAACTAATTTTTTACTGTCTCAAATTTTAATTACCCCAGGGATTGCCTTTTCTATAGTAAATTTTGCAAAAAATAATTTTTTACTGTCACAAGTTTTAATTACGCCAAGGATTGCCTTTTCTATAGTAAATTTTGCAAAAAATAATTTTTTACTGTTACAAATTTTAAATACGCCAGGGATTGCCTTTTGTATAGTAAATTATTCAAAAAATAATTTTTTACTGTCTCAAATTTTAATTACGCCAGGGATTGCCTTTTCTATAGTAAATTTTGCAAAAAATAATTTTTTTACTGTCGCAAATTTTAATTACGCCAGGGATTGCCTTTTCTATAGTAAATTATTCAAAAATTCATTTTTTACTGTCTCAAATTGTAATTACGCCAGGGATTGCCTTTTCTATAGTAAATTATTCAAAAATTAATTTTTTACTGTCGCAAATTTTAATTACGCCAGGGATTGCCTTTTCTATAGTAAATTATTCAAAAAATAATTTTATACTTTCGCAAATTATAATTACGCCAGGGATTGCCTTTTCTATAGTAAATTATTCAAAAAATAATTTTTTACTGTTGCAAATTTTAATTACGCCAGGGATTGCCTTTTCTATAGTAAATTATTCAAAAAATAATTTTATACTGTCTCAAATTTTAATTACGCCAAGGATTGCCTTTTCTATAGTAAATTATTCAAAAATTAATTTTTTACTGTCTCAAATTTTAATTACGCCAGGGATTGCCTTTCCTATAGTAAATTATTCAAAAAATAATTTTTTACTGTCGCAAATTATAATTACGCCAGGGATTGCCTTTTCTATAGTAAATTTTGCCAAAAATAATTTTTTACTGTCGCAAATTTTAATTCCGCCAGGGATTGCCTTTTCTATAGTAAATTTTGCAAAAAATAATTGTTTAGTGTCGCAAATTTTAATTACGCCAGGGATTGCCTTTTCTATAGTAAATTATTCAAAAAATAATTTTTTACTGTCTCAAATTTTAATTACGCCTGGTATTGCCTTTTCTATAGTAAATTATTCAAAAAATAATTTTTTACTGCCCAAATTTTAATTACGCCAGGGATTGCCTTTTCTATAGTAAATTATTCAAAAAATAATTTTTTACTGTCGCAAATTTTAAATACGCCAGGGATTGCCTTTTCTATAGTAAATTATTCAAAAAATACTTTTTTACTGTCGCAAATTTTAATTTCGCCAGGGATTGCCTTTTCTATAGTAAATTATTCAAAAAAATTATTGTTTAGTGTCGCAAATTTTAATTACGCCAGGGATTGCCTTTTCTATAGTAAATTTTGCAAAAAATAATTTTTTACTGTCGCAAGTTATAATTACGCCAGGGATTGCCTTTTATATAGTAAATTTTGCAAAAAATAATTTTTTACTGTCACAAATTTTAGTTACGCCAGGGATTGCCTTTTCTATAGTAAATTTTGCAAAAAATAATTTTTTAGTGTCGCAAATTTTAATTACGCCAGGGATTGCCTTTTCTATAGTAAATTTTGCAAAAAATAATTTTTTACTGTTGCAAATTTTAAATACGCCAGGGATTGCCTTTTGTATAGTAAATTATTCAAAAAATAATTTTTTACTGTCTCAAATTTTAAATACGCCAGGGATTGCCTTTTCTATAGTAAATTTTGCAAAAAATAATTGTTTAGTGTCGCAAATTTTTATTACGCCAGGGATTGCCTTTTCTATAGTAAATTATTCAAAAAATAATTTTTTACTGTCTCAAATTTTAATTACGCCAGGGATTGCCTTTTCTATAGTAAATTATTCAAAAAATAATTTTTTACTCTCGCAAATTTTAATTACGCCAGGGATTTCCTTTTCTATAGTAAATTATTCAAAAATTCATTTTTTACTGTGGCAAATTTTAATTCCGCCAGGGATTGCCTTTTCTATAGTAAATTATTCAAAAATTCATTTTTTACTGTCTCAAATTTTAATTACGCCAGGGATTGCCTTTTCTATAGTAAATTATTCAAAAACTAATTTTTTACTGTGTCAAATTTTAATTACGCCAGGGATTGCCTTTCTATAGTAAATTATTCAAAAAATAATTTTTTACTGTCGCAAATTTTAAATACGCCAGGGATTGCCTTTTCTATAGTAAATTTTGCAAAAAATAATTGTTTAGTGTCGCAAAATTTAATTACGCCAGGGATTGCCTTTTCTATAGTAAATTATTCAAAAATTCATTTTTTAGTGTCGCAAATTTTAATTACGCCAGGGATTGCCTTTTCTATAGTAAATTATTCAAAAACTAATTGTTTAGTGTCGCAAATTTTAATTACGCCAGGGATTGCCTTTTCTATAGTAAATTATTCAAAAAATAATTTTATACTGTCGCAAATTTTAATTACGCCAGGGATTGCCTTTTCTATAGTAAATTATTCAAAAAATAATTTTTATACTGTCGCAAATTTTAATTACGCCAGGGATTGCCTTTTCTATAGTAAATTTTGCAAAAAATATTTTTTTCTGTCACAAATTTTAATTACGCCAGGGATTGCCTTTTCTATAGTAAATTTTGCAAAAAATAATTTTTTACTGTCGCAAATTTTAATTACGCCAGGGATTGCCTTTTCTATAGTAAATTATTCAAAAACTAATTGTTTAGTGTCGCAAATTTTAATTACGCCAGGGATTGCCTTTTCTATAGTAAATTATTCAAAAAATAATTTTATACTGTCGCAAATTTTAATTACGCCAGGGATTGCCTTTTCTATAGTAAATTATTCAAAAAATAATTTTATACTGTCGCAAATTTTAATTACGCCAGGGATTGCCTTTTCTATAGTAAATTTTGCAAAAAATAATTTTTTCTGTCACAAATTTTAATTACGCCAGGGATTGCCTTTTCTATAGTAAATTTTGCAAAAAATAATTTTTTACTGTCGCAAATTTTAATTACGCCAGGGATTGCCTTTTCTATAGTAAATTATTCAAAAATTCATTTTTTACTGTCTCAAATTGTAATTACGCCAGGGATTGCCTTTTCTATAGTAAATTATTCAAAAACTAATTTTTTACTGTCTCAAATTTTAATTACGCCAGGGATTGCCTTTTCTATAGTAAATTATTCAAAAACTAATTTTTTACTGTCTCAAATTTTAATTACCCCAGGGATTGCCTTTTCTATAGTAAATTTTGCAAAAAATAATTTTTTACTGTCACAAGTTTTAATTACGCCAAGGATTGCCTTTTCTATAGTAAATTTTGCAAAAAATAATTTTTTACTGTTACAAATTTTAAATACGCCAGGGATTGCCTTTTGTATAGTAAATTATTCAAAAAATAATTTTTTACTGTCTCAAATTTTAATTACGCCAGGGATTGCCTTTTCTATAGTAAATTTTGCAAAAAATAATTTTTTACTGTCGCAAATTTTAATTACGCCAGGGATTGCCTTTTCTATAGTAAATTATTCAAAAATTCATTTTTTACTGTCTCAAATTGTAATTACGCCAGGGATTGCCTTTTCTATAGTAAATTATTCAAAAAATAATTTTATACTGTCGCAAATTTTAAATACGCCAAGGATTGCCTTTTATATAGTAAATTTTGCAAAAATTAATTTTTTACTGTCGCAAATTTTAATTACGCCAGGGATTGCCTTTTCTATAGTAAATTATTCAAAAAATAATTTTTTACTGTTGCAAATTTTAAATACGCCAGGGATTGCCTTTTCTATAGTAAATTATTCAAAAAATAATTTTATACTGTCTCAAATTTTAAATACGCCAGGGATTGCCTTTTCTATAGTAAATTATTCAAAAAATAATTTTTTACTGTCGCAAATTTTCATTACGCCAGGGATTGCCTTTTCTATAGTAAATTATTCAAAAATTAATTTTTTACTGTCGCAAATTTTAATTACGCCAGGGATTGCCTTTTCTATAGTAAATTATTCAAAAAATAATTTTATACTTTCGCAAATTATAATTACGCCAGGGATTGCCTTTTCTATAGTAAATTATTCAAAAAATAATTTTTTACTGTTGCAAATTTTAATTACGCCAGGGATTGCCTTTTCTATAGTAAATTATTCAAAAAATAATTTTATACTGTCTCAAATTTTAATTACGCCAAGGATTGCCTTTTCTATAGTAAATTATTCAAAAATTAATTTTTTACTGTCTCAAATTTTAATTACGCCAGGGATTGCCTTTCCTATAGTAAATTATTCAAAAAATAATTTTTTACTGTCGCAAATTATAATTACGCCAGGGATTGCCTTTTCTATAGTAAATTTTGCCAAAAATAATTTTTTACTGTCGCAAATTTTAATTCCGCCAGGGATTGCCTTTTCTATAGTAAATTTTGCAAAAAATAATTGTTTAGTGTCGCAAATTTTAATTACGCCAGGGATTGCCTTTTCTATAGTAAATTATTCAAAAAATAATTTTTTACTGTCTCAAATTTTAATTACGCCTGGTATTGCCTTTTCTATAGTAAATTATTCAAAAAATAATTTTTTACTGCCCAAATTTTAATTACGCCAGGGATTGCCTTTTCTATAGTAAATTATTCAAAAAATAATTTTTTACTGTCGCAAATTTTAAATACGCCAGGGATTGCCTTTTCTATAGTAAATTATTCAAAAAATACTTTTTTACTGTCGCAAATTTTAATTTCGCCAGGGATTGCCTTTTCTATAGTAAATTATTCAAAAAAATTATTGTTTAGTGTCGCAAATTTTAATTACGCCAGGGATTGCCTTTTCTATAGTAAATTTTGCAAAAAATAATTTTTTACTGTCGCAAGTTATAATTACGCCAGGGATTGCCTTTTATATAGTAAATTTTGCAAAAAATAATTTTTTACTGTCACAAATTTTAGTTACGCCAGGGATTGCCTTTTCTATAGTAAATTTTGCAAAAAATAATTTTTTAGTGTCGCAAATTTTAATTACGCCAGGGATTGCCTTTTCTATAGTAAATTTTGCAAAAAATAATTTTTTACTGTTGCAAATTTTAAATACGCCAGGGATTGCCTTTTGTATAGTAAATTATTCAAAAAATAATTTTTTACTGTCTCAAATTTTAAATACGCCAGGGATTGCCTTTTCTATAGTAAATTTTGCAAAAAATAATTGTTTAGTGTCGCAAATTTTTATTACGCCAGGGATTGCCTTTTCTATAGTAAATTATTCAAAAAATAATTTTTTACTGTCTCAAATTTTAATTACGCCAGGGATTGCCTTTTCTATAGTAAATTATTCAAAAAATAATTTTTTACTCTCGCAAATTTTAATTACGCCAGGGATTTCCTTTTCTATAGTAAATTATTCAAAAATTCATTTTTTACTGTGGCAAATTTTAATTCCGCCAGGGATTGCCTTTTCTATAGTAAATTATTCAAAAATTCATTTTTTACTGTCTCAAATTTTAATTACGCCAGGGATTGCCTTTTCTATAGTAAATTATTCAAAAACTAATTTTTTACTGTCTCAAATTTTAATTACCCCAGGGATTGCCTTTTCTATAGTAAATTTTGCAAAAAATAATTTTTTACTGTCACAAGTTTTAATTACGCCAAGGATTGCCTTTTCTATAGTAAATTTTGCAAAAAATAATTTTTTACTGTTACAAATTTTAAATACGCCAGGGATTGCCTTTTGTATAGTAAATTATTCAAAAAATAATTTTTTACTGTCTCAAATTTTAATTACGCCAGGGATTGCCTTTTCTATAGTAAATTTTGCAAAAAATAATTTTTTACTGTCGCAAATTTTAATTACGCCAGGGATTGCCTTTTCTATAGTAAATTATTCAAAAATTCATTTTTTACTGTCTCAAATTGTAATTACGCCAGGGATTGCCTTTTCTATAGTAAATTATTCAAAAATTAATTTTTTACTGTCGCAAATTTTAATTACGCCAGGGATTGCCTTTTCTATAGTAAATTATTCAAAAAATAATTTTATACTTTCGCAAATTATAATTACGCCAGGGATTGCCTTTTCTATAGTAAATTATTCAAAAAATAATTTTTTACTGTTGCAAATTTTAATTACGCCAGGGATTGCCTTTTCTATAGTAAATTATTCAAAAAATAATTTTATACTGTCTCAAATTTTAATTACGCCAAGGATTGCCTTTTCTATAGTAAATTATTCAAAAATTAATTTTTTACTGTCTCAAATTTTAATTACGCCAGGGATTGCCTTTCCTATAGTAAATTATTCAAAAAATAATTTTTTACTGTCGCAAATTATAATTACGCCAGGGATTGCCTTTTCTATAGTAAATTTTGCCAAAAATAATTTTTTACTGTCGCAAATTTTAATTCCGCCAGGGATTGCCTTTTCTATAGTAAATTTTGCAAAAAATAATTGTTTAGTGTCGCAAATTTTAATTACGCCAGGGATTGCCTTTTCTATAGTAAATTATTCAAAAAATAATTTTTTACTGTCTCAAATTTTAATTACGCCTGGTATTGCCTTTTCTATAGTAAATTATTCAAAAAATAATTTTTTACTGCCCAAATTTTAATTACGCCAGGGATTGCCTTTTCTATAGTAAATTATTCAAAAAATAATTTTTTACTGTCGCAAATTTTAAATACGCCAGGGATTGCCTTTTCTATAGTAAATTATTCAAAAAATACTTTTTTACTGTCGCAAATTTTAATTTCGCCAGGGATTGCCTTTTCTATAGTAAATTATTCAAAAAAATTATTGTTTAGTGTCGCAAATTTTAATTACGCCAGGGATTGCCTTTTCTATAGTAAATTTTGCAAAAAATAATTTTTTACTGTCGCAAGTTATAATTACGCCAGGGATTGCCTTTTATATAGTAAATTTTGCAAAAAATAATTTTTTACTGTCACAAATTTTAGTTACGCCAGGGATTGCCTTTTCTATAGTAAATTTTGCAAAAAATAATTTTTTAGTGTCGCAAATTTTAATTACGCCAGGGATTGCCTTTTCTATAGTAAATTTTGCAAAAAATAATTTTTTACTGTTGCAAATTTTAAATACGCCAGGGATTGCCTTTTGTATAGTAAATTATTCAAAAAATAATTTTTTACTGTCTCAAATTTTAAATACGCCAGGGATTGCCTTTTCTATAGTAAATTTTGCAAAAAATAATTGTTTAGTGTCGCAAATTTTTATTACGCCAGGGATTGCCTTTTCTATAGTAAATTATTCAAAAAATAATTTTTTACTGTCTCAAATTTTAATTACGCCAGGGATTGCCTTTTCTATAGTAAATTATTCAAAAAATAATTTTTTACTCTCGCAAATTTTAATTACGCCAGGGATTTCCTTTTCTATAGTAAATTATTCAAAATTCATTTTTTACTGTGGCAAATTTTAATTCCGCCAGGGATTGCCTTTTCTATAGTAAATTATTCAAAAATTCATTTTTTACTGTCTCAAATTTTAATTACGCCAGGGATTGCCTTTTCTATAGTAAATTATTCAAAAACTAATTTTTTACTGTGTCAAATTTTAATTACGCCAGGGATTGCCTTTCTATAGTAAATTATTCAAAAAATAATTTTTTACTGTCGCAAATTTTAAATACGCCAGGGATTGCCTTTTCTATAGTAAATTTTGCAAAAAATAATTGTTTAGTGTCGCAAAATTTAATTACGCCAGGGATTGCCTTTTCTATAGTAAATTATTCAAAAATTCATTTTTTAGTGTCGCAAATTTTAATTACGCCAGGGATTGCCTTTTCTATAGTAAATTATTCAAAAACTAATTGTTTAGTGTCGCAAATTTTAATTACGCCAGGGATTGCCTTTTCTATAGTAAATTATTCAAAAAATAATTTTATACTGTCGCAAATTTTAATTACGCCAGGGATTGCCTTTTCTATAGTAAATTATTCAAAAAATAATTTTATACTGTCGCAAATTTTAATTACGCCAGGGATTGCCTTTTCTATAGTAAATTTTGCAAAAAATATTTTTTTCTGTCACAAATTTTAATTACGCCAGGGATTGCCTTTTCTATAGTAAATTTTGCAAAAAATAATTTTTTACTGTCGCAAATTTTAATTACGCCAGGGATTGCCTTTTCTATAGTAAATTATTCAAAAATTCATTTTTTACTGTCTCAAATTGTAATTACGCCAGGGATTGCCTTTTCTATAGTAAATTATTCAAAAACTAATTTTTTACTGTCTCAAATTTTAATTACGCCAGGGATTGCCTTTTCTATAGTAAATTATTCAAAAACTAATTTTTTACTGTCTCAAATTTTAATTACGCCAGGGATTGCCTTTTCTATAGTAAATTTTGCAAAAAATAATTTTTTACTGTCCCAAGTTTTAATTACGCCAGGGATTGCCTTTTCTATAGTAAATTTTGCAAAAAATAATTTTTTACTGTTACAAATTTTAAATACGCCAGGGATTGCCTTTTGTATAGTAAATTATTCAAAAAATAATTTTTTACTGTCTCAAATTTTAATTACGCCAGGGATTGCCTTTTCTATAGTAAATTTTGCAAAAAATAATTGTTTAGTGTCGCAAATTTTTATTACGCCAGGGATTGCCTTTTCTATAGTAAATTATTCAAAAAATAATTTTTTACTGTCTCAAATTTTAATTACGCCAGGGATTGCCTTTTCTATAGTAAATTATTCAAAAAATAATTTTTTACTGTCGCAAATTTTAATTACGCCAGGGATTGCCTTTTCTATAGTAAATTATTCAAAAACTCATTTTTTACTGTCGCAAATTTTAATTACGCCAGGGATTGCCTTTTCTGTAGTAAATTATTCAAAAATTCATTTTTTACTGTCTCAAATTTTAATTACGCCAAGGATTGCCTTTTCTATAGTAAATTATTCAAAAACTAATTTTTTACTGTCTCAAATTTTAATTACTCCAGGGATTGCCTTTTCTATAGTAAATTATTCAAAAAATAATTTTTTACTGTCGCAAATTTTAAATACGCCAGGGATTGCCTTTTCTATAGTAAATTTTGCAAAAAATAATTGTTTAGTGTCGCAAATTTTAATTACGCCAGGGATTGCCTTTTCTATAGTAAATTATTCAAAAATTCATTTTTAGTGTCGCAAATTTTAATTACGCCAGGGATTGCCTTTTCTATAGTAAATTATTCAAAAACTAATTGTTTAGTGTCGCAAATTTTAATTACGCCAGGGATTGCTTTTTCTATAGTAAATTATTCAAAAAATAATTTTATACTGTCGCAAATTTTAATTACGCCAGGGATTGCCTTTTCTATAGTAAATTATTCAAAAAATAATTTTATACTGTCGCAAATTTTAATTACGCCAGGGATTGCCTTTTCTATAGTAAATTTTGGAAAAAATAATTTTTTCTGTCACGAATTTTAATTACGCCAGGGATTGCCTTTTCTATAGTAAATTTTGCAAAAAATAATTTTTTACTGTCGCAAATTTTAATTACGCCAGGGATTGCCTTTTCTATAGTAAATTATTCAAAAATTCATTTTTTACTGTCTCAAATTTTAATTACGCCAGGGATTGCCTTTTCTATAGTAAATTATTCAAAAACTAATTTTTTACTGTCTCAAATTTTAATTACGCCAGGGATTGCCTTTTCTATAGTAAATTATTCAAAAACCAATTTTTTACTGTTTCAAATTTTAATTACGCCAGGGATTGCCATTTCTATAGTAAATTTTGCAAAAAATAATTTTTTACTGTCGCAATTTTTAATTACGCCAGGGATTGCCTTTTCTATAGTAAATTATTCAAAAACTAATTGTTTACTGTTGCAAATTTTAAATACGCCAGGGATTGCCTTTTCTATAGTAAATTTTGCAAAAAATAATTGTTTAGTGTCGCAAATTTTAATTACGCCAGGGATTGCCTTTTCTATAGTAAATTATTTAAAAATTCATTTTTTAGTGTCGCAAATTTTAATTACGCCAGGGATTGCCTTTTCTATAGTAAATTATTCAAAAACTAATTGTTTAGTGTCTCAAATTTTAATTACGCCAGGGATTGCCTTTTCTATAGTAAATTTTGCAAAAAATAATTGTTTAGTGTCGCAAATTTTAATTACGCCAGGGATTGCCTTTTCTATAGTAAATTTTGGAAAAAATAATTTTTTCTGTCACGAATTTTAATTACGCCAGGGATTGCCTTTTCTATAGTAAATTTTGCAAAAAATAATTTCTTACTGTCGCAAATTTTAATTACGCCAGGGATTGCCTTTTCTATAGTAAATTATTCAAAAATTCATTTTTTACTGTCTCAAATTTTAATTACGCCAGGGATTGCCTTTTCTATAGTAAATTATTCAAAAACTAATTTTTTACTGTCTCAAATTTTAATTACGCCAGGGATTGCCTTTTCTATAGTAAATTATTCAAAAACCAATTTTTTACTGTCTCAAATTTTAATTACGCCAGGGATTGCCATTTCTATAGTAAATTTTGCAAAAAATAATTTTTTACTGTCGCAATTTTTAATTACGCCAGGGATTGCCTTTTCTATAGTAAATTATTCAAAAACTAATTGTTTACTGTTGCAAATTTTAAATACGCCAGGGATTGCCTTTTCTATAGTAAATTTTGCAAAAAATAATTGTTTAGTGTCGCAAATTTTAATTACGCCAGGGATTGCCTTTTCTATAGTAAATTATTTAAAAATTCATTTTTTAGTGTCGCAAATTTTAATTACGCCAGGGATTGCCTTTTCTATAGTAAATTATTCAAAAACTAATTGTTTAGTGGCTCAAATTTTAATTACGCCAGGGATTGCCTTTTCTATAGTAAATTATTCAAAAACTAATTTTTTACTGTGTCAAATTTTAATTACGCCAGGGATTGCCTTTCTATAGTAAATTATTCAAAAAATAATTTTTTACTGTCGCAAATTTTAAATACGCCAGGGATTGCCTTTTCTATAGTAAATTTTGCAAAAAATAATTGTTTAGTGTCGCAAATTTTAATTACGCCAGGGATTGCCTTTTCTATAGTAAATTATTCAAAAATTCATTTTTTAGTTTCGCAAATTTTAATTACGCCAGGGATTGCCTTTTCTATACTAAATTATTCAAAAACTAATTGTTTAGTGTCGCAAATTTTAATTACGCTAGGGATTGCCTTTTCTATAGTAAATTATTCAAAAAATAATTTTATACTGTCGCAAATTTTAATTACGCCAGGGATTGCCTTTTCTATAGTAAATTATTCAAAAAATTATTTTATACTGTCGCAAATTTTAATTACGCCAGGGATTGCCTTTTCTATAGTAAATTTTGCAAAAAATATTTTTTTCTGTCACAAATTTTAATTACGCCAGGGATTGCCTTTTCTATAGTAAATTTTGCAAAAAATAATTTTTTACTGTCGCAAATTTTAATTACGCCAGGGATTGCCTTTTCTATAGTAAATTATTCAAAAATTCATTTTTTACTGTCTCAAATTGTAATTACGCCAGGGATTGCCTTTTCTATAGTAAATTATTCAAAAACTAATTTTTTACTGTCTCAAATTTTAATTACGCCAGGGATTGCCTTTTCTATAGTAAATTATTCAAAAACTAATTTTTTACTGTCTCAAATTTTAATTACGCCAGGGATTGCCTTTTCTATAGTAAATTTTGCAAAAAATAATTTTTTGCTGTCCCAAGTTTTAATTACGCCAGGGATTGCCTTTTCTATAGTAAATTTTGCAAAAAATAATTTTTTACTGTTACAAATTTTAAATACGCCAGGGATTGCCTTTTGTATAGTAAATTATTCAAAAAATAATTTTTTACTGTCTCAAATTTTAATTACGCCAGGGATTGCCTTTTCTATAGTAAATTTTGCAAAAAATAATTGTTTAGTGTCGCAAATTTTTATTACGCCAGGGATTGCCTTTTCTATAGTAAATTATTCAAAAAATAATTTTTTACTGTCTCAAATTTTAATTACGCCAGGGATTGCCTTTTCTATAGTAAATTATTCAAAAAATAATTTTTTACTGTCGCAAATTTTAATTACGCCAGGGATTGCCTTTTCTATAGTAAATTATTCAAAAACTCATTTTTTACTGTCGCAAATTTTAATTACGCCAGGGATTGCCTTTTCTGTAGTAAATTATTCAAAAATTCATTTTTTACTGTCTCAAATTTTAATTACGCCAGGGATTGCCTTTTCTATAGTAAATTATTCAAAAACTAATTTTTTACTTTCTCAAATTTTAATTACTACAGGGATTCTACAGGGATTGCTTTTCTATAGTAAATTATTCAAAAAATAATTTTTTACTGTCGCAAATTTTAAATACGCCAGGGATTGCCTTTTCTATAGTAAATTTTGCAAAAAAATAATTGTTTAGTGTCGCAAATTTTAATTACGCCAGGGATTGCCTTTTCTATAGTAAATTATTCAAAAATTCATTTTTTAGTGTCGCAAATTTTAATTACGCCAGGGATTGCCTTTTCTATAGTAAATTATTCAAAAACTAATTGTTTAGTGTCGCAAATTTTAATTACGCCAGGGATTGCTTTTTCTATAGTAAATTATTCAAAAAATAATTTTATACTGTCGCAAATTTTAATTACGCCAGGATTGCCTTTTCTATAGTAAATTATTCAAAAAATAATTTTATACTGTCGCAAATTTTAATTACGCCAGGGATTGCCTTTTCTATAGTAAATTTTGGAAAAAATAATTTTTTCTGTCACGAATTTTAATTACGCCAGGGATTGCCTTTTCTATAGTAAATTTTGCAAAAAATAATTTTTTACTGTCGCAAATTTTAATTACGCCAGGGATTGCCTTTTCTGTAGTAAATTATTCAAAAATTCATTTTTTACTGTCTCAAATTTAATTACGCCAGGGATTGCCTTTTCTATAGTAAATTATTCAAAAACTAATTTTTTACTGTCTCAAATTTTAATTACGCCAGGGATTGCCTTTTCTATAGTAAATTATTCAAAAACTAATTTTTTACTGTCTCAAATTTTAATTACGCCAGGGATTGCCTTTTCTATAGTAAATTTTGCAAAAAATAATTTTTTACTGTCGCAATTTTTAATTACGCCAGGGATTTCCTTTTGTATAGTAAATTATTCAAAAACTAATTGTTTACTGTTGCAAATTTTAAATACGCCAGGGATTGCCTTTTCTATAGTAAATTTTGCAAAAAATAATTGTTTAGTGTCGCAAATTTTAATTACGCCAGGCATTGCCTTTTCTATAGTAAATTATTTAAAAATTCATTTTTTAGTGTCGCAAATTTTAATTACGCCAGGGATTGCCTTTTCTATAGTAAATTATTCAAAAACTAATTGTTTAGTGTCTCAAATTTTAATTACGCCAGGGATTGCCTTTTCTATAGTAAATTTTGCAAAAAATAATTGTTTAGTGTCGCAAATTTTAATTACGCCAGGGATTGCCTTTTCTATAGTAAATTATTTAAAAATTCATTTTTTAGTGTCGCAAATTTAATTACGCCACGGATTGCCTTTTCTATAGTAAATTATTCAAAAACTAATTGTTTAGTGTCTCAAATTTTAATTACGCCAGGGATTGCCTTTTCTATAGTAAATTATTCAAAAAATAATTTTATACTGTCGCAAATTATAATTACGCCAGGGATTGCCTTTTCTATAGTAAATTTTGCAAAAAATAATTGTTTAGTGTCGCAAATTTTAAATACGCCAGGGATTGCCTTTTCTATAGTAAATTATTCAAAAAATAATTTTTTCTGTCACAAATTTTTATTACGCCAGGGATTGCCTTTTCTATAGTAAATTTTGCAAAAAATAATTGTTTAGTGTCGCAAATTTTTATTACGCCAGGGATTGCCTTTTCTATAGTAAATTATTCAAAAAATAATTTTATACTGTCGCAAATTATAATTACGCCAGGGATTGCCTTTTCTATAGTAAATTATTCAAAAAAATAATTTTTTCTGTCACAAATTTTAATTACGCCAGGGATTGCCTTTTCTATAGTAAATTTGCAAAAAATAATTGTTTAGTGTCGCAAATTTTAATTACGCCAGGGATTGCCTTTTCTATAGTAAATTATTCAAAAAATAATTTTTTCTGTCACAAATTTTAATTCCGCCAGGGATTGCCTTTTCTATAGTAAATTATTCAAAAAATAATTTTTTAGTTTCGCAAATTTTAATTACGCGAGGGATTGCCTTTTCTATAGTAAATTATTCAAAAAATAATTTTTTACTGTCTCAAATTTTAATTACGCCAGGGATTGCCTTTTCTATAGTAAATTATTCAAAAATTCATTTTTTACTGTCGGAAATTTTAATTACGCCAGGGATTGCCTTTTCTATAGTAAATTTTGCAAAAAATAATTTTTTACTGTCTCAAATTTTAATTACGCCAGGGATTGCCTTTTCTATAGTAAATTTTGCAAAAAATAATTTTTTACTGTCTCAAATTTTAATTACGCCAGGGATTGCCTTTTCTATAGTAAATTATTCAAAAAATAATTTTTTACTGTCTCAAATTTTTAATTACGCCAGGGATTGCCTTTTCTATAGTAAATTATTCAAAAAATAATTTTTTACTGTCGCAAATTTTAATTACGCCAGGGATTGCCTTTTCTATAGTAAATTATTCAAAAAATAATTTTATACTGTCTCAAATTTTAATTACGCCAGGATTGCCTTTTCTATAGTAAATTTTGCAAAAAATAATTGTTTAGTGTCGCAAATTTTAATTACGCCAGGGATTGCCTTTTCTATAGTAAATTATTCAAAAGTATTTTTTACTGTCGCAAATTTTAATTACGCCAGGGATTGCCTTTTCTATAGTAAATTTTGCAAAAATAATTTTTTACTGTCGCAAATTTTAATTACGCCAGGGATTGCCTTTTCTATAGTAAATTATTCAAAAAATAATTTTTTACTGTCGCAAATTATAATTACGCCAGGGATTGCCTTTTCTATAGTAAATTATTCAAAAAATAATTTATTACTGTTGCAAATTTTAATTACGCCAGGGATTGCCTTTTCTATAGTAAATTATTCAAAAAATAATTGTTTAGTGTCGCAAATTTTAATTACGCCAGGGATTGCCTTTTCTATAGTAAATTATTCAAAAAATAATTTTTTACTGTCTCAAATTTTAAATACGCCATGGATTGCCTTTTCTATAGTAAATTATTCAAAAAATAATTTTTTACTGTCGCAAATTTTAATTACGCCAGGGATTGCCTTTTCTATAGTAAATTATTCAAAAATTCATTTTATACTGTCGCAAATTTTAAATACGCCAGGGATTGCCTTTTCTATAGTAAATTTTGCAAAAAATAATTTTTTACTGTTGCAAATTTTAAATACGCCAGGGATTGCCTTTTCTATAGTAAATTTTGCAAAAAATAATTTTATACTGTCGCAAATTATAATTACGCCAGGGATTGCCTTTTCTATAGTAAATTTTGCAAAAAATAATTGTTTAGTGTCGCAAATTTTAATTACGCCAGGGATTGCCTTTTCTATAGCAAATTATTCAAAAAATAGTTTTTTACTGTCTCAAATTTTAACTACGCCAGGGATTGCCTTTTCTATAGTAAATTTTGCAAAAAATAATTTTTTACTGTCGCAAATTTTAATTACGCCAGGAATTGCCTTTTCTATAGTAAATAATTCAAAAAATAATTTTTTACTGTCTCAAATTTTAATTACGCCTGGGATTGCCTTTTCTATAGTAAATTATTCAAAAATAATTTTTTACTGTCCCAAATTTTAATTACGCCAGGGATTGCCTTTCCTATAGTAAATTTTGCAAAAAATAATTGTTTAGTGTCGCAAATTTTAATTACGCCAGGGATTGCCTTTTCTATAGTAAATTATTCAAAAAAATAATTTTTAGTGTCGCAAATTTTAATTACGCCAAGGATTGCCTTTTCTATAGTAAATTTTGAAAAAAATAATTTTTTACTGTCTCAAATTTTAATTACTCCAGGGATTGCCTTTTCTATAGTAAATTATTCAAAAAATAATTTTTTACTGTCGCAAATTTTAAATACGCCAGGGATTGCCTTTTCTATAGTAAATTTTGCAAAAAATAATTGTTTAGTGTCGCAAATTTTAATTACGCCAGGGATTGCCTTTTCTATAGTAAATTATTCAAAAATTCATTTTTTAGTGTCGCAAATTTTAATTACGCCAGGGATTGCCTTTTCTATAGTAAATTACTCAAAAACTAATTGTTTAGTGTCGCAAATTTTAATTACGCCAGGGATTGCTTTTTCTATAGTAAATTATTCAAAAAATAATTTTATACTGTCGCAAATTTTAATTACGCCAGGGATTGCCTTTTCTATAGTAAATTATTCAAAAAATAATTTTATACTGTCGCAAATTTTAATTACGCCAGGGATTGCCTTTTCTATAGTCAATTTTGCAAAAAATAATTTTTTCTGTCACAAATTTTAATTACGCCAGGGATTGCCTTTTCTATAGTAAATTTTGCAAAAAATAATTTTTTACTGTCGCAAATTTTAATTACGCCAGGGATTGCCTTTTCTATAGTAAATTATTCAAAAATTCATTTTTTACTGTCTCAAATTTTAATTACGCCAGGGCTTGCCTTTTCTATAGTAAATTATTCAAAAACTAATTTTTTACTGTCTCAAATTTTAATTGCGCCAGGGATTGCCTTTTCTATAGTAAATTATTCAAAAACTAATTTTTTACTGTCTCAAATTTTAATTACGCCAGGGATTACCTTTTCTATAGTAAATTTTGCAAAAAATAATTTTTTACTGTCGCAAGTTTTAATTACGCCAGGGATTGCCTTTTCTATAGTAAATTATTCAAAAACTAATTGTTTACTGTTGCAAATTTTAAATACGCCAGGGATTGCCTTTTCTATAGTAAATTTTGCAAAAAATAATTTTATACTGTCGCAAATTATAATTACGCCAGGGATTGCCTTTTCTATAGTAAATTTTGCAAAAAATAATTGTTTAGTGTCGCAAATTTTAATTACGCCAGGGATTGCTATTCTATAGTAAATTATTCAAAAATTCATTTTTTAGTGTCGCAAATTTTAATTACGCCAGGGATTGCTTTTCTATAGTAAATTTTGCAAAAATTAATTTTTTACTGTCTCAAATTTTAATTACGCCAGGGATTGCCTTTTCTATAGTAAATTTTGCAAAAAATAATTGTTTAGTGTCGCAAATTTTAAATACGCCAGGGATTGCCTTTTCTATAGTAAATTATTCAAAAAATAATTTTTTCTGTCACAAATTTTAATTACGCCAGGGATTGCCTTTTCTATAGTAAATTTTGCAAAAAATAATTGTTTAGTGTCGCAAATTTTAATTACGCCAGGGATTGCCTTTTCTATAGTAAATTATTCAAAAAATAATTTTATACTGTCGCAAATTATAATAACGCCAGGGATTGCCTTTTCTATAGTAAATTATTCAAAAAATAATTTTTTCTCTCACAAATTTTAATTCCGCCAGGGATTGCATTTTCTATAGTAAATTATTCAAAAAATAATTTTTTAGTTTCGCAAATTTTAATTACGCCAGGGATTGCCTTTTCTATAGTAAATTATTCAAAAAATAATTTTTTACTGTCTCAAATTTTAATTACGCCAGGGATTGCCTTTTCTATAGTAAATTATTCAAAAAATAATTTTTTAGTTTCGCAAATTTTAATTACGCCAGGTATTGCCTTTTCTATAGTAAATTATTCAAAAAATAATTTTTTACTGTCTCAAATTTTAATTACGCCAGGGATTGCCTTTTCTATAGTAAATTATTCAAAAATTCATTTTTTACTGTCGGAAATTTTAATTACGCCAGGGATTGCCTTTTCTATAGTAAATTTTGCAAAAAATAATTTTTTACTGTCTCAAATTTTAATTACGCCAGGGATTGCCTTTTCTATAGTAAATTTTGCAAAAAATAATTTTTTACTGTCGCAAATTTTAATTACGCCAGGGATTGCCTTTTCTATAGTAAATTTTGCAAAAAATAATTTTTTACTGTCTCAAATTTTAATTACGCCAGGGATTGCCTTTTCTATAGTAAATTTTGCAAAAAATAATTTTTTACTGTCGCAAATTTTAATTACGCCAGGGATTGCCTTTTCTATAGTAAATTATTCAAAAACTAATTTTTTACTGTCTCAAATTTTAATTACGCCAGGGATTGCCTTTTCTATAGTAAATTATTCAAAAACTAATTTTTTACTGTCTCAAATTTTAATTACGCCAGGGATTGCCTTTTCTATAGTAAATTTTGCAAAAAATAATTTTTTACTGTCGCAAGTTTTAATTACGCCAGGGATTGCCTTTTCTATAGTAAATTATTCAAAAACTAATTGTTTACTGTTGCAAATTTTAAATACGCCAGGGATTGCCTTTTCTATAGTAAATTTTGCAAAAAATAATTTTATACTGTCGCAAATTTTAATTACGCCAGGGATTGCTTTTCTATAGTAAATTTTGCAAAAATTAATTTTTTACTGTCTCAAATTTTAATTACGCCAGGGATTGCTATTCTATAGTAAATTTTGCAAAAAATAATTGTTTAGTGTCGCAAATTTTAATTACGCCAGGGATTGCCTTTTCTATAGTAAATTATTCAAAAAATAATTTTATACTGTCGCAAATTATAATTACGCCAGGGATTGCTATTCTATAGTAAATTATTCAAAAATTCATTTTTTAGTGTCGCAAATTTTAATTACGCCAGGGATTGCCTTTTCTATAGTAAATTATTCAAAAACTAATTGTTTAGTGTCTCAAATTTTAATTACGCCAGGGATTGCCTTTTCTATAGTAAATTATTCAAAAAATAATTTTATATTGTCGCAAATTATAATTACGCCAGGGATTGCCTTTTCTATGGTAAATTTTGCAAAAAATAATTTTTTACTGTCGCAAATTTTAATTACGCCAGGGATTGCTTTTCTATAGTAAATTTTGCAAAAATTAATTTTTTACTGTCTCAAATTTTAATTACGCCAGGGATTGCCTTTTCTATAGTAAATTTTGCAAAAAATAATTGTTTAGTGTCGCAAATTTTAAATACGCCAGGGATTGCCTTTTCTATAGTAAATTATTCAAAAAATAATTTTTTCTGTCACAAATTTTAATTACGCCAGGGATTGCCTTTTCTATAGTAAATTTTGCAAAAAATAATTGTTTAGTGTCGCAAATTTTAATTACGCCAGGGATTGCCTTTTCTATAGTAAATTATTCAAAAAATAATTTTATACTGTCGCAAATTATAATTACGCCAGGGATTGCCTTTTCTATAGTAAATTATTCAAAAAATAATTTTTTCTGTCACAAATTTTAATTACGCCAGGGATTGCCTTTTCTATAGTAAATTTTGCAAAAAATAATTGTTTAGTGTCGCAAATTTTAATTACGCCAGGGATTGCCTTTTCTATAGTAAATTATTCAAAAAATAATTTTTTCTGTCACAAATTTTAATTCCGCCAGGGATTGCCTTTTCTATAGTAAATTATTCAAAAAATAATTTTTTAGTTTCGCAAATTTTAATTACGCCAGGGATTGCCTTTTCTATAGTAAATTATTCAAAAAATAATTTTTTACTGTCTCAAATTTTAATTACGCCAGGGATTGCCTTTTCTATAGTAAATTATTCAAAAATTCATTTTTTACTGTCGGAAATTTTAATTACGCCAGGGATTGCCTTTTCTATAGTAAATTTTGCAAAAAATAATTTTTTACTGTCTCAAATTTTAAATACGCCAGGGATTGCCTTTTCTATAGTAAATTTTGCAAAAAATAATTTTTTACTGTCGCAAATTTTAATTACGCCAGGGATTGCCTTTTCTATAGTAAATTATTCAAAAAATAATTTTTTACTGTCTCAAATTTTAATTACGCCAGGGATTGCCTTTTCTATAGTAAATTATTCAAAAAATAATTTTTTACTGACGCAAATTTTAATTACGCCAGGGATTGCCTTTTCTATAGTAAATTATTCAAAAAATAATTTTATACTGTCTCAAATTTTAATTACGCCAGGGATTACCTTTTCTATAGTAAATTTTGCAAAAAATAATTGTTTAGTCCTCGCAAATTTTAATTACGCCAGGGATTGCCTTTTCTATAGTAAATTATTCAAAAAATATTTTTTTACTGTCGCAAATTTTAATTACGCCAGGGATTGCCTTTTCTATAGTAAATTTTGCAAAAAATAATTTTTTACTGTCGCAAATTTTAATTACGCCAGGGATTGCCTTTTCTATAGTAAATTATTCAAAAAATAATTTTTTACTGTCGCAAATTATAATTACGCCAGGGATTGCCTTTTCTATAGTAAATTATTCAAAAAATAATTTTTTACTGTTGCAAATTTTAATTACGCCAGGGATTGCCTTTTCTATAGTAAATTTTGCAAAAAATAATTGTTTAGTGTCGCAAATTTTAATTACGCCAGGGATTGCCTTTTCTATAGTAAATTATTCAAAAAATAATTTTTTACTGTCTCAAATTTTAAATACGCCAGGGATTGCCTTTTCTATAGTAAATTATTCAAAAAATAATTTTTTACTGTCGCAAATTTTAATTACGCCAGGGATTGCCTTTTCTATAGTAAATTATTAAAAATTCATTTTATACTGTCGCAAATTTTAAATACGCCAGGGATTGCCTTTTCTATAGTAAATTTTGCAAAAAATAATTTTTTACTGTTGCAAATTTTAAATACGCCAGGGATTGCCTTTTCTATAGTATATTTTGCAAAAAATAATTTTATACTGTCGCAAATTATAATTACGCCAGGGATTGCCTTTTCTATAGTAAATTTTGCAAAAAATAATTGTTTAGTGTCGCAAATTTTAATTACGCCAGGGATTGCCTTTTCTATAGCAAATTATTCAAAAAATAGTTTTTTACTGTCTCAAATTTTAATGACGCCAGGGATTGCCTTTTCTATAGTAAATTTTGCAAAAAATAATTTTTTACTGTCGCAAATTTTAATTACGCCAGGGATTGCCTTTTCTATAGTAAATAATTCAAAAAATAATTTTTTACTGTCTCAAATTTTAATTACGCCAGGGATTGCCTTTTCTATAGTAAATTATTCAAAAATAATTTTTTACTGTCGCAAATTTTAATTACGCCAGGGATTGCCTTTTCTATAGTAAATTTTGCAAAAAATAATTGTTTAGTGTCGCAAATTTTAATTACGCCAGGGATTGCCTTTTCTATAGTAAATTATTCAAAAAATAATTTTTTCTGTCACAAATTTTAATTACGCCAGGGATTGCCTTTTCTATAGTAAATTTTGCAAAAAATAATTGTTTAGTGTCGCAAATTTTAATTACGCCAGGGATTGCCTTTTCTATAGTAAATTATTCAAAAAATAATTTTTTCTGTCACAAATTTTAATTCCGCCAGGGATTGCCTTTTCTATAGTAAATTATTCAAAAAGTAATTTTTTAGTTTCGCAAATTTTAATTACGCCAGGGATTGCCTTTTCTATAGTAAATTATTCAAAAAATAATTTTTTACTGTCTCAAATTTTAATTACGCCAGGGATTACCTTTTCTATAGTAAATTATTCAAAAATTCATTTTTTACTGTCGGAAATTTTAATTACGCCGGGGATTGCCTTTTCTATAGTAAATTTTGCAAAAAATAATTTTTTACTGTCTCAAATTTTAATTACGCCAGGGATTGCCTTTTCTATAGTAAATTTTGCAAAAAATAATTTTTTACTGTCGCAAATTTTAATTACGCCAGGGATTGCCTTTTCTATAGTAAATTATTCAAAACATAATTTTTTACTGTCTCAAATTTTAATTACGCCAGGGATTGCCTTTTCTATAGTAAATTATTCAAAAAATAATTTTTTACTGTCGCAAATTTTAATTACGACAGGGATTGCCTTTTCTATAGTAAATTATTCAAAAAATAATTTTATACTGTCTCAAATTTTAATTACGCCAGGGATTGCCTTTTCTATAGTAAATTTTGCAAAAAATAATTGTTTAGTGTCGCAAATTTTAATTACGCCAGGGATTGCCTTTTCTATAGTAAATTATTCAAAAAATAATTTTTTACTGTCGCAAATTTTAATTACGCCAGGGATTGCCTTTTCTATAGTAAATTTTGCAAAAAATAATTTTTTACTGTCGCAAATTTTAATTACGCCAGGGATTGCCTTTTCTATAGTAAATTATTCAAAAAATAATTTTTTACTGTCGCAAATTATAATTACGCCAGGGATTGCCTTTTCTATAGTAAATTATTCAAAAAATAATTTTTTACTGTTGCAAATTTTAATTACGCCAGGGATTGCCTTTTCTATAGTAAATTTTGCAAAAAATAATTGTTTAGTGTCGCAAATTTTAATTACGCCAGGGATTGCCTTTTCTATAGTAAATTATTCAAAAAATAATTTTTTACTGTCTCAAATTTTAAATACGCCAGGGATTGCCTTTTCTATAGTAAATTTTGCAAAAAATAATTTTTTACTGTCGCAAATTTTAATTACGCCAGGGATTGCCTTTTCTATAGTAAATTATTCAAAAAATAATTTTTTACTGTCGCAAATTTTAATTACGCCAGGGATTGCCTTTTCTATAGTAAATTATTCAAAAATTCATTTTATACTGTCGCAAATTTTAAATACGCCAGGGATTGCCTTTTCTATAGTAAATTTTGCAAAAAATAATTTTTTACTGTTGCAAATTTTAAATACGCCAGGGATTGCCTTTTCTATAGTAAATTTTGCAAAAAATAATTTTATACAGTCGCAAATTATAATTACGCCAGGGATTGCCTTTTCTATAGTAAATTTTGCAAAAAATAATTTTTTACTGTCGCAAATTTTAATTACGCCAGGGATTGCCTTTTCTATAGTAAATTATTCAAAAAATAATTTTTTACTGTCTCAAATTTTAAATACGCCAGGGATTGCCTTTTCTATAGTAAATTTTGCAAAAAATAATTTTTTACTGTCGCAAATTTTAATTACGCCAGGGATTGCCTTTTCTATAGTAAATTATTCAAAAAATAATTTTTTACTGTCGCAAATTTTAATTACGCCAGGGATTGCCTTTTCTATAGTAAATTATTCAAAAATTCATTTTATACTGTCGCAAATTTTAAATACGCCAGGGATTGCCTTTTCTATAGTAAATTTTGCAAAAAATAATTTTTTACTGTTGCAAATTTTAAATACGCCAGGGATTGCCTTTTCTATAGTAAATTTTGCAAAAAATAATTTTATACAGTCGCAAATTATAATTACGCCAGGGATTGCCTTTTCTATAGTAAATTTTGCAAAAAATAATTTTTTACTGTCGCAAATTTTAATTACGCCAGGGATTGCCTTTTCTATAGTAAATTATTCAAAAACTAATTTTTTACTGTCTCAAATTTTAATTACGCCAGGGATTGCCTTTTCTATAGTAAATTATTCAAAAACTAATTTTTTACTGTCTCAAATTTTAATTACGCCAGGGATTGCCTTTTCTATAGTAAATTTTGCAAAAAATAATTTTTTACTGTCGCAAGTTTTAATTACGCCAGGGATTGCCTTTTCTATAGTAAATTATTCAAAAACTAATTGTTTACTGTTGCAAATTTTAAATACGCCAGGGATTGCTTTTTCTATAGTAAATTTTGCAAAAAATAATTTTATACTGTCGCAAATTTTAATTACGCCAGGGATTGCTTTTCTATAGTAAATTTTGCAAAAATTAATTTTTTACTGTCTCAAATTTTAATTACGCCAGGGATTGCTATTCTATAGTAAATTTTGCAAAAAATAATTGTTTAGTGTCGCAAATTTTAATTACGCCAGGGATTGCCTTTTCTATAGTAAATTATTCAAAAAATAATTTTATACTGTCGCAAATTATAATTACGCCAGGGATTGCTATTCTATAGTAAATTATTCAAAAATTCATTTTTTAGTGTCGCAAATTTTAATTACGCCAGGGATTGCCTTTTCTATAGTAAATTATTCAAAAACTAATTGTTTACTGTCTCAAATTTTAATTACGCCAGGGATTGCCTTTTCTATAGTAAATTATTCAAAAAATAATTTTATATTGTCGCAAATTATAATTACGCCAGGGATTGCCTTTTCTATAGTAAATTTTGCAAAAAATAATTTTTTACTGTCGCAAATTTTAATTACGCCAGGGATTGCTTTTCTATAGTAAATTTTGCAAAAATTAATTTTTTACTGTCTCAAATTGTAATTACGCCAGGGATTGCCTTTTCTATAGTAAATTTTGCAAAAAATAATTGTTTAGTGTCGCAAATTTTAAATACGCCAGGGATTGCCTTTTCTATAGTAAATTATTCAAAAAATAATTTTTTCTGTCACAAATTTTAATTACGCCAGGGATTGCCTTTTCTATAGTAAATTTTGCAAAAAATAATTGTTTAGTGTCGCAAATTTTAATTACGCCAGGGATTGCCTTTTCTATAGTAAATTATTCAAAAAATAATTTTATACTGTCGCAAATTATAATTACGCCAGGGATTGCCTTTTCTATAGTAAATTATTCAAAAAATTATTTTTTCTGTCACAAATTTTAATTACGCCAGGGATTGCCTTTTCTATAGTAAATTTTGCAAAAAATAATTGTTTAGTGTCGCAAATTTTAATTACGCCAGGGATTGCCTTTTCTATAGTAAATTATTCAAAAAATAATTTTTTCTGTCACAAATTTTAATTCCGCCAGGGATTACCTTTTCTATAGTAAATTATTCAAAAAATAATTTTTTAGTTTCGCAAATTTTAATTACGCCAGGGATTGCCTTTTCTATAGTAAATTATTCAAAAAATAATTTTTTATTGTCTCAAATTTTAATTACGCCAGGGATTGCCTGTTCTATAGTAAATTATTCAAAAATTCATTTTTTACTGTCGGAAATTTTAATTACGCCAGGGATTGCCTTTTCTATAGTAAATTTTGCAAAAAATAATTTTTTACTGTCTCAAATTTTAATTACGCCAGGGATTGCCTTTTCTATAGTAAATTTTGCAAAAAATAATTTTTTACTGTCGCAAATTTTAATTACGCCAGGGATTGCCTTTTCTATAGTAAATTATTCAAAAAATAATTTTTTACTGTCTCAAATTTTAATTACGCCAGGGATTGCCTTTTCTATAGTAAATTATTCAAAGAATAATTTTTTACTGATGCAAATTTTAATTACGCCAGGGATTGCCTTTTCTATAGTAAATTATTCAAAAAATAATTTTATACTGTCTCAAATTTTAATTACGCCAGGGATTGCCTTTTCTATAGTAAATTTTGCAAAAAATAATTGTTTAGTCTCGCAAATTTTAATTACGCCAGGGATTGCCTTTTCTATAAAAAATTATTCAAAAAATAATTTTTTACTGTCGCAAATTTTAATTACGCCAGGGATTGCCTTTTCTATAGTAAATTTTGCAAAAAATAATTTTTTACTGTCGCAAATTTTAATTACGCCAGGGATTGCCTTTTCTATAGTAAATTATTCAAAAAATAATTTTTTACTGTCGCAAATTATAATTACGCCAGGGATTGCCTTTTCTATAGTAAATTATTCAAAAAATAATTTTTTACTGTTGCAAATTTTAATTACGCCAGGGATTGCCTTTTCTATAGTAAATTTTGCAAAAAATAATTGTTTAGTGTCGCAAATTTTAATTACGCCAGGCATTGCCTTTTCTATAGTAAATTATTCAAAAAATAATTTTTTACTATCTCAAATTTTAAATACGCCAGGGATTGCCTTTTCTATAGTAAATTATTCAAAAAATAATTTTTTACTGTCGCAAATTTTAATTAGGCCAGGGATTGCCTTTTCTATAGTAAATTATCCAAAAATTCATTTTATACTGTCGCAAATTTTAAATACGCCAGGGATTGCCTTTTCTATAGTAAATTTTGCAAAAAATAATTTTTTACTGTTGCAAATTTTAAATACGCCAGGGATTGCCTTTTCTATAGTATATTTTGCAAAAAATAATTTTATACTGTCGCAAATTATAATTACGCCAGGGATTGCCTTTTCTATAGTAAATTATTCAAAAATAATTTTTAACTGTCGCAAATTTTAATTACGCCAGGGATTGCCTTTTCTATAGTAAATTTTGCAAAAAATAATTGTTTAGTGTCGCAAATTTTAATTACGCCAGGGATTGCCTTTTCTATAGTAAATTATTCAAAAAATAATTTTTTCTGTCACAAATTTTAATTACGCCAGGGATTGCCTTTTCTATAGTAAATTTTGCAAAAAATAATTTTTTAGTGTCGCAAATTATAATTACGCCAAGGATTGCCTTTTCTATAGTAAATTATTCAAAAAATAATTTTTTAGTGTCGCAAATTATAATTACGCCAAGGATTGCCTTTTCTATAGTAAATTATTCAAAAAATAATTTTTTACTGTCGCAAATTTTAATTACGCCAGGGATTGCCTTTTCTATAGTAAATTATTCAAAAAATAATTTTTTACCGTCGCAAATTTTAATTACGCCAGGGATTGCCTTTTCTATAGTAAATTATTCAAAAATTCATTTTTTACTGTCGCAAATTTTAATTACGCCAGGGATTGCCTTTTCTATAGTAAATTATTCAAAAAATAATTTTTTAGTGTCGCAAATTATAATTACGCCAAGGATTGCCTTTTCTATAGTAAATTATTCAAAAAATAATTTTTTACTGTTGCAAATTTTAATTACGCCAGGGATTGCCTTTTCTATAGTAAATTTTGCAAAAAATAATTGTTTAGTGTCGCAAATTTTAATTACGCCAGGATTGCCTTTTCTATAGTAAATTATTCAAAAAATAATTTTTTACTGTCTCAAATTTTAAATACGCCAGGGATTGCCTTTTCTATAGTAAATTATTCAAAAAATAATTTTTTACTGTCGCAAATTTTAATTACGCCAGGGATTGCCTTTTCTATAGTAAATTATTCAAAAATTCATTTTATACTGTCGCAAATTTTAAATACGCCAGGGATTGCCTTTTCTATAGTAAATTTTGCAAAAAATAATTTTTTACTGTTGCAAATTTTAAATACGCCAGGGATTGCCTTTTCTATAGTAAATTTTGCAAAAAATAATTTTATACTGTCGCAAATTATAATTACGCCAGGGATTGCCTTTTCTATAGTAAATTTTGCAAAAAATAATTGTTTAGTGTCGCAAATTTTAATTACGCCAGGGATTGCCTTTTCTATAGCAAATTATTCAAAAAATAGTTTTTTACTGTCTCAAATTTTAATTACGCCAGGGATTGCCTTTTCTATAGTAAATTTTGCAAAAAATAATTTTTTACTGTCGCAAATTTTAACTACGCCAGGGATTGCCTTTTCTATAGTAAATTATTCAAAAAATAATTTTTTACTGTCGCAAATTTTAATTACGCCAGGGATTGCCTTTTCTATAGTAAATTTTGCAAAAAATAATTTTTTAGTGTCGCAAATTTTAATTACGCCAGGGATTGCCTTTTCTATAGTAAATTATTCAAAAAATAATTTTTTAGTGTCGCAAATTTTAATTACGCCAGGGATTGCCTTTTCTATAGTAAATTTTGCAAAAAATAATTTTTTACTGTCGCAAATTTTAATTACGCCAGGGATTGCCTTTTCTATAGTAAATTATTCAAAAATTCATTTTTTACTGTTGCAAATTTAAAATACGCCAGGGATTGCCTTTTCTATAGTAAATTTTGCAAAAAATAATTGTTTAGTGTCGCAAATTTTAATTACGCCAGGGATTGCCTTTTCTATAGTAAATTATTCAAAAAATAATTTTTTACTGTCGCAAATTTTAATTACGCCAGGGATTGCCTTTTCTATAGTAAATTATTCAAAAAATAATTTTTTAGTGTCGCAAATTTTAATTACGCCAGGGATTGCCTTTTCTATAGTAAATTTTGCAAAAAATAATTTTTTACTGTCGCAAATTTTAATTACGCCAGGGATTGCCTTTTCTATAGTAAATTATTCAAAAATTCATTTTTTACTGTTGCAAATTTAAAATACGCCAGGGATTGCCTTTTCTATAGTAAATTTTGCAAAAAATAATTGTTTAGTGTCGCAAATTTTAATTACGCCAGGGATTGCCTTTTCTATAGTAAATTATTCAAAAAATAATTTTTTACTGTCGCAAATTTTAATTACGCCAGGGATTGCCTTTTCTATAGTAAATTATTCAAAAAATAATTTTTTACCGTCGCAAATTTTAATTACGCCAGGGATTGCCTTTTCTATAGTAAATTATTCAAAAATTCATTTTTTACTGTCGCAAATTTTAATTACGCCAGGGATTGCCTTTTCTATAGTAAATTATTCAAAAAATAATTTTTTAGTGTCGCAAATTATAATTACGCCAAGGATTGCCTTTTCTATAGTAAATTATTCAAAAAATAATTTTTTACTGTCGCAAATTATAATTAAGCCAGGGATTGCCTTTTCTATAGTAAATTATTCAAAAAATAATTTTTTACTGTCGCAAATTTTAATTACGCCAGGGATTGCCTTTTCTATAGTAAATTATTCAAAAATTCATTTTTTACTGTTGCAAATTTTAAATACGCCAGGGATTGCCTTTTCTATAGTAAATTATTCAAAAATTCATTTTTTACTGTCGAAAATTTTAATTACGCCAGGGATTGCCTTTTCTATAGTAAATTATTCAAAAAATAATTTTTTACTGTCGCAAATTTTAATTACGCCAGGGATTGCCTTTTCTATAGTAAATTTTGCAAAAAATAATTGCTTAGTGTCGCAAATTTTAATTACGCCAGGGATTGCCTTTTCTATAGTAAATTATTCAAAAAATAATTTTTTACTGTCGCAAATTTTAATTACGCCAGGGATTGCCTTTTCTATATTAAATTATTCAAAAAATAATTTTTTCTGTCACAAATTTTAATTACGCCAGGGATTGCCTTTTCTATAGTAAATTTTGCAAAAAATAATTGTTTAGTGTCGCAAATTTTAATTACGCCAGGGATTGCCTTTTCTATAGTAAATTATTCAAAAAATAATTTTTTACTGTCGCAAATTTTAATTACGCCAGGGATTGCCTTTTCTATAGTAAATTATTCAAAAAATAATTTTTTACCGTCGCAAATTTTAATTACGCCAGGGATTGCCTTTTCTATTGTAAATTATTCAAAAAATAATTTTTTACTGTCGCAAATTTTAATTACGCCAGGGATTGCCTTTTCTATAGTAAATTATTCAAAAAATATTTTTTTACTGTCGCAAATTTTAATTACGCCAGGATTGCCATTTCTATAGTAAATTATTCAAAAATTCATTTTTTACTGTTGCAAATTTTAAATACGCCAGGGATTGCCTTTTCTATAGTAAATTATTCAAAAATTCATTTTTTACTGTCGAAAATTTTAATGACGCCAGTTATTGCCTTTTCTATAGTAAATTATTCAAAAAATAATTTTTTACTGTCGCAAATTTTAATTACGCCAGGGATTGCCTTTTCTATAGTAAATTTTGCAAAAAATAATTGCTTAGTGTCGCAAATTTTAATTACGCCAGGGATTGCCTTTTCTATAGTAAATTATTCAAAAAATAATTTTTTACTGTCGCAAATTTTAATTACGCCAGGGATTGCCTTTTCTATATTAAATTATTCAAAAAATAATTTTTTCTGTCACAAATTTTAATTACGCCAGGGATTGCCTTTTCTATAGTAAATTATTCAAAAAATAATTTTTTACTGTCTCAAATTTTAATTACGCCAGGGATTGCCTTTTCTATAGTAAATTATTCAAAAAATAATTTTATACTGTCGCAAATTATAATTACGCCAGGGATTGCCTTTTCTATAGTAAATTTTGCAAAAAATAATTGTTTAGTGTCGCAAATTATAATTACGCCAGGGATTGCCTTTTCTATAGTAAATTATTCAAAAAATAATTTTTTCTGTCACAAATTTTAATTACGCCAGGGATTGCCTTTTCTATAGTAAATTATTCAAAAATTCATTTTTTACTGTCTCAAATTTTAATTACGCCAGGGATTGCCTTTTCTATAGTAAATTATTCAAAAAATAATTTTATACTGTCACAAATTATAATTACGCCAGGGATTGCCTTTTCTATAGTAAATTATTCAAAAAATAATTTTCTACTGTCGCAAATTTTAACTACGCCAGGGATTGCCTTTTCTATAGTAAATTTTGCAAAAAATAATTGTTTAGTGTCGCAAATTTTAATTACGCCAGGGATTGCCTTTTCTATAGTAAATTATTCAAAAAATAATTTTTTACTGTCGCAAATTTTAATTACGCCAGGAATTGCCTTTTCTATAGTAAATTATTCAAAAATTCATTTTATACTGTCGCAAATTTTAAATACGCCAGGGATTGCCTTTTCTATTGTAAATTTTGCAAAAAATAATTTTTTACTGTTGCAAATTTTAAATACACCAAGGATTGCCTTTTCTATAGTAAATTATTCAAAAAATAATTTTTTACTTTCGCAAATTTTAATTACGCCAGGGATTGCCTTTTCTATAGTAAATTATTCAAAAAATAATTTTATACTGTCGCAAATTATAATTACGCCAGGGATTGCCTTTTCTATAGTAAATTATTCAAAAAATAATTTTTTACTGTCACAAATTTTAATTACGCCAGGGATTGCCTTTTCTATAGTAAATTTTGCAAAAAATAATTTTTTACTGTCGCAAATTATAATTACGCCAGGGATTGCCTTTTCTATAGTAAATTTTGCAAAAAACAATTGTTTAGTGTCGCAAATTTTAATTACGCCAGGGATTGCCTTTTCTATAGCAAATTATTCAAAAAATAGTTTTTTACTGTCTCAAATTTTAATTACGCCAGGGATTGCCTTTTCTATAGTAAATTTTGCAAAAAATAATTTTTTACTGTCGCAAATTTTAACTACGCCAGGGATTGCCTTTTCTATAGTAAATTATTCAAAAAATAATTTTTTACTGTCGCAAATTTTAATTACGCCAGGGATTGCCTTTTCTATAGTAAATTTTGCAAAAAATAATTGTTTAGTGTCGCAAATTTTAATTACGCCAGGGATTGCCTTTTCTATAGTAAATTATTCAAAAAATAATTTTTTAGTGTCGCAAATTTTAATTACGCCAGGGATTGCCTTTTCTATAGTAAATTTTGCAAAAAATAATTTTTTACTGTCGCAAATTTTAATTACGCCAGGGATTGCCTTTTCTATAGTAAATTATTCAAAAATTCATTTTTTACTGTTGCAAATTTAAAATACGCCAGGGATTGCCTTTTCTATAGTAAATTTTGCAAAAAATAATTGTTTAGTGTCGCAAATTTTAATTACGAGGGATTGCCTTTTCTATAGTAAAGTATTCAAAAAATAATTTTTTACCGTCGCAAATTTTAATTACGCCAGGGATTGCCTTTTCTATAGTAAATTATTCAAAAATTCATTTTTTACTGTCGCAAATTTTAATTACGCCAGGGATTGCCTTTTCTATAGTAAATTATTCAAAAAATAATTTTTTAGTGTCGCAAATTATAATTACGCCAAGGATTGCCTTTTCTATAGTAAATTATTCAAAAAATAATTTTTTACTGTCGCAAATTATAATTAAGCCAGGGATTGCCTTTTCTATAGTAAATTATTCAAAAAATAATTTTTTACTGTCGCAAATTTTAATTACGCCAGGGATTGCCTTTTCTATAGTAAATTATTCAAAAATTCATTTTTTACTGTTGCAAATTTTAAATACGACAGGGATTGCCTTTTCTATAGTAAATTATTCAAAAATTCATTTTTTACTGTCGAAAATTTTAATTACGCCAGGGATTGCCTTTTCTATAGTAAATTATTCAAAAAATAATTTTTTACTGTCGCAAATTTTAATTACGCCAGGGATTGCCTTTTCTATAGTAAATTTTGCAAAAAATAATTGCTTAGTGTCGCAAATTTTAATTACGCCAGGGATTGCCTTTTCTATAGTAAATTATTCAAAAAATAATTTTTTACTGTCGCAAATTTTAATTACGCCAGGGATTGCCTTTTCTATATTAAATTATTCAAAAAATAATTTTTTCTGTCACAAATTTTAATTACGGCAGGGATTGCCTTTTCTATAGTAAATTTTGCAAAAAATAATTGTTTAGTGTCGCAAATTTTAATTACGCCAGGGATTGCCTTTTCTATAGTAAATTATTCAAAAAATATTTTTTTACTGTCGCAAATTTTAATTACGCCAGGGATTGCCTTTTCTATAGTAAATTATTCAAAAAATAATTTTTTCTGTCACAAATTTTAATTACGCCAGGGATTGCCTTTTCTATAGTAAATTTTGCAAAAAATAATTTTTTAGTGTCGCAAATTATAATTACGCCAAGGATTGCCTTTTCTATAGTAAATTATTCAAAAAATAATTTTTTAGTGTCGCAAATTATAATTACGCCAAGGATTGCCTTTTCTATAGTAAATTATTCAAAAAATAATTTTTTACTGTCGCAAATTTTAATTACGCCAGGGATTGCCTTTTCTATAGTAAATTATTCAAAAAATAATTTTTTACCGTCGCAAATTTTAATTACGCCAGGGATTGCCTTTTCTATAGTAAATTATTCAAAAATTCATTTTTTACTGTCGCAAATTTTAATTACGCCAGGGATTGCCTTTTCTATAGTAAATTATTCAAAAAATAATTTTTTAGTGTCGCAAATTATAATTACGCCAAGGATTGCCTTTTCTATAGTAAATTATTCAAAAAATAATTTTTTACTGTTGCAAATTTTAATTACGCCAGGGATTGCCTTTTCTATAGTAAATTTTGCAAAAAATAATTGTTTAGTGTCGCAAATTTTAATTACGCCAGGATTGCCTTTTCTATAGTAAATTATTCAAAAAATAATTTTTTACTGTCTCAAATTTTAAATACGCCAGGGATTGCCTTTTCTATAGTAAATTATTCAAAAAATAATTTTTTACTGTCGCAAATTTTAATTACGCCAGGGATTGCCTTTTCTATAGTAAATTATTCAAAAATTCATTTTATACTGTCGCAAATTTTAAATACGCCAGGGATTGCCTTTTCTATAGTAAATTTTGCAAAAAATAATTTTTTACTGTTGCAAATTTTAAATACGCCAGGGATTGCCTTTTCTATAGTAAATTTTGCAAAAAATAATTTTATACTGTCGCAAATTATAATTACGCCAGGGATTGCCTTTTCTATAGTAAATTTTGCAAAAAATAATTGTTTAGTGTCGCAAATTTTAATTACGCCAGGGATTGCCTTTTCTATAGCAAATTATTCAAAAAATAGTTTTTTACTGTCTCAAATTTTAATTACGCCAGGGATTGCCTTTTCTATAGTAAATTTTGCAAAAAATAATTTTTTACTGTCGCAAATTTTAACTACGCCAGGGATTGCCTTTTCTATAGTAAATTATTCAAAAAATAATTTTTTACTGTCGCAAATTTTAATTACGCCAGGGATTGCCTTTTCTATAGTAAATTTTGCAAAAAATAATTGTTTAGTGTCGCAAATTTTAATTACGCCAGGGATTGCCTTTTCTATAGTAAATTATTCAAAAAATAATTTTTTAGTGTCGCAAATTTTAATTACGCCAGGGATTGCCTTTTCTATAGTAAATTTTGCAAAAAATAATTGCTTAGTGTCGCAAATTTTAATTACGCCAGGGATTGCCTTTTCTATAGTAAATTATTCAAAAAATAATTTTTTACTGTCGCAAATTTTAATTACGCCAGGGATTGCCTTTTCTATATTAAATTATTCAAAAAATAATTTTTTCTGTCACAAATTTTAATTACGGCAGGGATTGCCTTTTCTATAGTAAATTTTGCAAAAAATAATTGTTTAGTGTCGCAAATTTTAATTACGCCAGGGATTGCCTTTTCTATAGTAAATTATTCAAAAAATATTTTTTTACTGTCGCAAATTTTAATTACGCCAGGGATTGCCTTTTCTATAGTAAATTATTCAAAAAATAATTTTTTCTGTCACAAATTTTAATTACGCCAGGGATTGCCTTTTCTATAGTAAATTTTGCAAAAAATAATTTTTTAGTGTCGCAAATTATAATTACGCCAAGGATTGCCTTTTCTATAGTAAATTATTCAAAAAATAATTTTTTAGTGTCGCAAATTATAATTACGCCAAGGATTGCCTTTTCTATAGTAAATTATTCAAAAAATAATTTTTTACTGTCGCAAATTTTAATTACGCCAGGGATTGCCTTTTCTATAGTAAATTATTCAAAAAATAATTTTTTACCGTCGCAAATTTTAATTACGCCAGGGATTGCCTTTTCTATAGTAAATTATTCAAAAATTCATTTTTTACTGTCGCAAATTTTAATTACGCCAGGGATTGCCTTTTCTATAGTAAATTATTCAAAAAATAATTTTTTAGTGTCGCAAATTATAATTACGCCAAGGATTGCCTTTTCTATAGTAAATTATTCAAAAAATAATTTTTTACTGTTGCAAATTTTAATTACGCCAGGGATTGCCTTTTCTATAGTAAATTTTGCAAAAAATAATTGTTTAGTGTCGCAAATTTTAATTACGCCAGGATTGCCTTTTCTATAGTAAATTATTCAAAAAATAATTTTTTACTGTCTCAAATTTTAAATACGCCAGGGATTGCCTTTTCTATAGTAAATTATTCAAAAAATAATTTTTTACTGTCGCAAATTTTAATTACGCCAGGGATTGCCTTTTCTATAGTAAATTATTCAAAAATTCATTTTATACTGTCGCAAATTTTAAATACGCCAGGGATTGCCTTTTCTATAGTAAATTTTGCAAAAAATAATTTTTTACTGTTGCAAATTTTAAATACGCCAGGGATTGCCTTTTCTATAGTAAATTTTGCAAAAAATAATTTTATACTGTCGCAAATTATAATTACGCCAGGGATTGCCTTTTCTATAGTAAATTTTGCAAAAAATAATTGTTTAGTGTCGCAAATTTTAATTACGCCAGGGATTGCCTTTTCTATAGCAAATTATTCAAAAAATAGTTTTTTACTGTCTCAAATTTTAATTACGCCAGGGATTGCCTTTTCTATAGTAAATTTTGCAAAAAATAATTTTTTACTGTCGCAAATTTTAACTACGCCAGGGATTGCCTTTTCTATAGTAAATTATTCAAAAAATAATTTTTTACTGTCGCAAATTTTAATTACGCCAGGGATTGCCTTTTCTATAGTAAATTTTGCAAAAAATAATTGTTTAGTGTCGCAAATTTTAATTACGCCAGGGATTGCCTTTTCTATAGTAAATTATTCAAAAAATAATTTTTTAGTGTCGCAAATTTTAATTACGCCAGGGATTGCCTTTTCTATAGTAAATTTTGCAAAAAATAATTTTTTACTGTCGCAAATTTTAATTACGCCAGGGATTGCCTTTTCTATAGTAAATTATTCAAAAATTCATTTTTTACTGTTGCAAATTTAAAATACGCCAGGGATTGCCTTTTCTATAGTAAATTTTGCAAAAAATAATTGTTTAGTGTCGCAAATTTTAATTACGCCAGGGATTGCCTTTTCTATAGTAAATTATTCAAAAAATAATTTTTTACTGTCGCAAATTTTAATTACGCCAGGGATTGCCTTTTCTATAGTAAATTATTCAAAAAATAATTTTTTAGTGTCGCAAATTTTAATTACGCCAGGGATTGCCTTTTCTATAGTAAATTTTGCAAAAAATAATTTTTTACTGTCGCAAATTTTAATTACGCCAGGGATTGCCTTTTCTATAGTAAATTATTCAAAAATTCATTTTTTACTGTTGCAAATTTAAAATACGCCAGGGATTGCCTTTTCTATAGTAAATTTTGCAAAAAATAATTGTTTAGTGTCGCAAATTTTAATTACGCCAGGGATTGCCTTTTCTATAGTAAATTATTCAAAAAATAATTTTTTACTGTCGCAAATTTTAATTACGCCAGGGATTGCCTTTTCTATAGTAAATTATTCAAAAAATAATTTTTTACCGTCGCAAATTTTAATTACGCCAGGGATTGCCTTTTCTATAGTAAATTATTCAAAAATTCATTTTTTACTGTCGCAAATTTTAATTACGCCAGGGATTGCCTTTTCTATAGTAAATTATTCAAAAAATAATTTTTTAGTGTCGCAAATTATAATTACGCCAAGGATTGCCTTTTCTATAGTAAATTATTCAAAAAATAATTTTTTACTGTCGCAAATTATAATTAAGCCAGGGATTGCCTTTTCTATAGTAAATTATTCAAAAAATAATTTTTTACTGTCGCAAATTTTAATTACGCCAGGGATTGCCTTTTCTATAGTAAATTATTCAAAAATTCATTTTTTACTGTTGCAAATTTTAAATACGCCAGGGATTGCCTTTTCTATAGTAAATTATTCAAAAATTCATTTTTTACTGTCGAAAATTTTAATTACGCCAGGGATTGCCTTTTCTATAGTAAATTATTCAAAAAATAATTTTTTACTGTCGCAAATTTTAATTACGCCAGGGATTGCCTTTTCTATAGTAAATTTTGCAAAAAATAATTGCTTAGTGTCGCAAATTTTAATTACGCCAGGGATTGCCTTTTCTATAGTAAATTATTCAAAAAATAATTTTTTACTGTCGCAAATTTTAATTACGCCAGGGATTGCCTTTTCTATATTAAATTATTCAAAAAATAATTTTTTCTGTCACAAATTTTAATTACGCCAGGGATTGCCTTTTCTATAGTAAATTTTGCAAAAAATAATTGTTTAGTGTCGCAAATTTTAATTACGCCAGGGATTGCCTTTTCTATAGTAAATTATTCAAAAAATAATTTTTTACTGTCGCAAATTTTAATTACGCCAGGGATTGCCTTTTCTATAGTAAATTATTCAAAAAATAATTTTTTACCGTCGCAAATTTTAATTACGCCAGGGATTGCCTTTTCTATTGTAAATTATTCAAAAAATAATTTTTTACTGTCGCAAATTTTAATTACGCCAGGGATTGCCTTTTCTATAGTAAATTATTCAAAAAATATTTTTTTACTGTCGCAAATTTTAATTACGCCAGGATTGCCATTTCTATAGTAAATTATTCAAAAATTCATTTTTTACTGTTGCAAATTTTAAATACGCCAGGGATTGCCTTTTCTATAGTAAATTATTCAAAAATTCATTTTTTACTGTCGAAAATTTTAATGACGCCAGTTATTGCCTTTTCTATAGTAAATTATTCAAAAAATAATTTTTTACTGTCGCAAATTTTAATTACGCCAGGGATTGCCTTTTCTATAGTAAATTTTGCAAAAAATAATTGCTTAGTGTCGCAAATTTTAATTACGCCAGGGATTGCCTTTTCTATAGTAAATTATTCAAAAAATAATTTTTTACTGTCGCAAATTTTAATTACGCCAGGGATTGCCTTTTCTATATTAAATTATTCAAAAAATAATTTTTTCTGTCACAAATTTTAATTACGCCAGGGATTGCCTTTTCTATAGTAAATTATTCAAAAAATAATTTTTTACTGTCTCAAATTTTAATTACGCCAGGGATTGCCTTTTCTATAGTAAATTATTCAAAAAATAATTTTATACTGTCGCAAATTATAATTACGCCAGGGATTGCCTTTTCTATAGTAAATTTTGCAAAAAATAATTGTTTAGTGTCGCAAATTATAATTACGCCAGGGATTGCCTTTTCTATAGTAAATTATTCAAAAAATAATTTTTTCTGTCACAAATTTTAATTACGCCAGGGATTGCCTTTTGTATAGTAAATTTTGCAAAAAATAATTTTTTACTGTCGCAAATTATAATTACGCCAGGGATTGCCTTTTCTATAGTAAATTATTCAAAAACTAATTTTATACTGTCGCAAGTTTTAATTACGCCAGGGATTGCCTTTTCTATAGTAAATTATTCAAAAATTCATTTTTTACTGTTGCAAATTTTAATTACGCCAGGGATTGCCTTTTCTATAGTAAATTATTCAAAAAATAATTTTTTACTGTCGCAAATTTTAATTACGCCAGGAATTGCCTTTTCTATAGTAAATTATTCAAAAATTCATTTTATACTGTCGCAAATTTTAAATACGCCAGGGATTGCCTTTTCTATTGTAAATTTTGCAAAAAATAATTTTTTACTGTTGCAAATTTTAAATACACCAAGGATTGCCTTTTCTATAGTAAATTATTCAAAAAATAATTTTTTACTTTCGCAAATTTTAATTACGCCAGGGATTGCCTTTTCTATAGTAAATTATTCAAAAAATAATTTTATACTGTCGCAAATTATAATTACGCCAGGGATTGCCTTTTCTATAGTAAATTATTCAAAAAATAATTTTTTACTGTCACAAATTTTAATTACGCCAGGGATTGCCTTTTCTATAGTAAATTTTGCAAAAAATAATTTTTTACTGTCGCAAATTATAATTACGCCAGGGATTGCCTTTTCTATAGTAAATTTTGCAAAAAACAATTGTTTAGTGTCGCAAATTTTAATTACGCCAGGGATTGCCTTTTCTATAGCAAATTATTCAAAAAATAGTTTTTTACTGTCTCAAATTTTAATTACGCCAGGGATTGCCTTTTCTATAGTAAATTTTGCAAAAAATAATTTTTTACTGTCGCAAATTTTAACTACGCCAGGGATTGCCTTTTCTATAGTAAATTATTCAAAAAATAATTTTTTACTGTCGCAAATTTTAATTACGCCAGGGATTGCCTTTTCTATAGTAAATTTTGCAAAAAATAATTGTTTAGTGTCGCAAATTTTAATTACGCCAGGGATTGCCTTTTCTATAGTAAATTATTCAAAAAATAATTTTTTAGTGTCGCAAATTTTAATTACGCCAGGGATTGCCTTTTCTATAGTAAATTTTGCAAAAAATAATTTTTTACTGTCGCAAATTTTAATTACGCCAGGGATTGCCTTTTCTATAGTAAATTATTCAAAAATTCATTTTTTACTGTTGCAAATTTAAAATACGCCAGGGATTGCCTTTTCTATAGTAAATTTTGCAAAAAATAATTGTTTAGTGTCGCAAATTTTAATTACGAGGGATTGCCTTTTCTATAGTAAAGTATTCAAAAAATAATTTTTTACCGTCGCAAATTTTAATTACGCCAGGGATTGCCTTTTCTATAGTAAATTATTCAAAAATTCATTTTTTACTGTCGCAAATTTTAATTACGCCAGGGATTGCCTTTTCTATAGTAAATTATTCAAAAAATAATTTTTTAGTGTCGCAAATTATAATTACGCCAAGGATTGCCTTTTCTATAGTAAATTATTCAAAAAATAATTTTTTACTGTCGCAAATTATAATTAAGCCAGGGATTGCCTTTTCTATAGTAAATTATTCAAAAAATAATTTTTTACTGTCGCAAATTTTAATTACGCCAGGGATTGCCTTTTCTATAGTAAATTATTCAAAAATTCATTTTTTACTGTTGCAAATTTTAAATACGACAGGGATTGCCTTTTCTATAGTAAATTATTCAAAAATTCATTTTTTACTGTCGAAAATTTTAATTACGCCAGGGATTGCCTTTTCTATAGTAAATTATTCAAAAAATAATTTTTTACTGTCGCAAATTTTAATTACGCCAGGGATTGCCTTTTCTATAGTAAATTTTGCAAAAAATAATTGCTTAGTGTCGCAAATTTTAATTACGCCAGGGATTGCCTTTTCTATAGTAAATTATTCAAAAAATAATTTTTTACTGTCGCAAATTTTAATTACGCCAGGGATTGCCTTTTCTATATTAAATTATTCAAAAAATAATTTTTTCTGTCACAAATTTTAATTACGGCAGGGATTGCCTTTTCTATAGTAAATTTTGCAAAAAATAATTGTTTAGTGTCGCAAATTTTAATTACGCCAGGGATTGCCTTTTCTATAGTAAATTATTCAAAAAATATTTTTTTACTGTCGCAAATTTTAATTACGCCAGGGATTGCCTTTTCTATAGTAAATTATTCAAAAAATAATTTTTTACCGTCGCAAATTTTAATTACGCCAGGGATTGCCTTTTCTATTGTAAATTATTCAAAAAATAATTTTTTACTGTCGCAAATTTTAATTACGCCAGGGATTGCCTTTTCTATAGTAAATTATTCAAAAAATAATTTTTTACTGTCGCAAATTTTAATTACGCCAGCGATTGCCTTTTCTATAGTAAATTATTCAAAAATTCATTTTTTACTGTTGCAAATTTTAAATACGCCTGGGATTGCCTTTTCTATAGTAAATTATTCAAAAATTCATTTTTTACTGTCGAAAATTTTAATGACGCCAGGGATTGCCTTTTCTATAGTAAATTATTCAAAAAATAATTTTTTACTGTCGCAAATTTTAATTACGCCAGGGATTGCCTTTTCTATAGTAAATTTTGCAAAAAATAATTGCTTAGTGTCGCAAATTTTAATTACGCCAGGGATTGCCTTTTCTATAGTAAATTATTCAAAAAATAATTTTTTACTGTCGCAAATTTTAATTACGCCAGGGATTGCCTTTTCTATATTAAATTATTCAAAAAATAATTTTTTCTGTCACAAATTTTAATTACGCCAGGGATTGCCTTTTCTATAGTAAATTATTCAAAAAATAATTTTTTTACTGTCTCAAATTTTAATTACGCCAGGGATTGCCTTTTCTATAGTAAATTATTCAAAAAATAATTTTATACTGTCGCAAATTATAATTACGCCAGGGATTGCCTTTTCTATAGTAAATTTTGCAAAAAATAATTGTTTAGTGTCGCAAATTATAATTACGCCAGGGATTGCCTTTTCTATAGTAAATTATTCAAAAAATAATTTTTTCTGTCACAAATTTTAATTACGCCAGGGATTGCCTTTTCTATAGTAAATTATTCAAAAATTCATTTTTTACTGTCTCAAATTTTAATTACGCCAGGGATTGCCTTTTCTATAGTAAATTATTCAAAAAATAATTTTATACTGTCACAAATTATAATTACGCCAGGGATTGCCTTTTCTATAGTAAATTATTCAAAAAATAATTTTCTACTGTCGCAAATTTTAATTACGCCAGGGATTGCCTTTTCTATAGTAAATTTTGCAAAAAATAATTGTTTAGTGTCGCAAATTTTAATTACGCCAGGGATTGCCTTTTCTATAGTAAATTATTCAAAAAATAATTTTTTACTGTCGCAAATTTTAATTACGCCAGGAATTGCCTTTTCTATAGTAAATTATTCAAAAATTCATTTTATACTGTCGCAAATTTTAAATACGCCAGGGATTGCCTTTTCTATTGTAAATTTTGCAAAAAATAATTTTTTACTGTTGCAAATTTTAAATACACCAAGGATTGCCTTTTCTATAGTAAATTATTCAAAAAATAATTTTTTACTTTCGCAAATTTTAATTACGCCAGGGATTGCCTTTTCTATAGTAAATTATTCAAAAAATAATTTTATACTGTCGCAAATTATAATTACGCCAGGGATTGCCTTTTCTATAGTAAATTATTCAAAAAATAATTTTTTACTGTCACAAATTTTAATTACGCCAGGGATTGCCTTTTCTATAGTAAATTTTGCAAAAAATAATTTTTTTCTGTCGCAAATTTTAATTACGCCAGGGATTGCCTTTTCTATAGTAAATTTTTCAAAAAATAATTTTTTAATGTCTCAAATTTTAATTACGCCAGGGATTGCCTTTTCTATAGTAAATTATTCGAAAAATAATTTTATACTGTCGCAAATTATAGTTACGCCAGGGATTGCCTTTTCTATAGTAAATTTTGCAAAAAATAATTTTTTACTGTTGCAAATTTTAAATACGCCAGGGATTGCCTTTTGTATAGTAAATTATTCAAAAAATAATTTTTTACTGTCTCAAATTTTAATTACGCCAGGGATTGCCTTTTCTATAGTAAATTTTGCAAAAAATAATTGTTTAGTGTCTCAAATTTTAATTACGCCAGGGATTGCCTTTTCTATAGTAAATTTTGCAAAAAATAATTGTTTAGTGTCGCAAATTTTAATTACGCCAGGGATTGCCTTTTCTATAGTAAATTATTCAAAAATTCATTTTTTACTGTCGCAAATTTTAATTACGCCAGGGATTGCCTTTTCTATAGTAAATTATTCAAAAAATAATTGTTTAGTGTCGCAAATTTTAATTACGCTAGGGATTGCCTTTTCTATAGTAAATTTTGCAAAAAATAATAGTTTAGTGTCGCAAATTTTAATTACGCCAGGGATTGCCTTTTCTATAGTAAATTATTCAAAAACTAATTTTTTACTGTCTCAAATTTTAATTACGCCAGGGATTGCCTTTTCTATAGTAAATTATTCAAAAAATAATTTTTTACTGTCGCAAATTTTAATTACGCCAGGGATTGCCTTTTCTATAGTAAATTATTCAAAAATTCATTTTTTACTGTCGCAAATTTTAATTACGCCAGGGATTGCCTTTTCTATAGTAAATTATTCAAAAAATAATTTTTTACTGTCGCAAATTTTAATTACGCCAGGGATTGCCTTTTCTATAGTAAATTTTGCAAAAATTATTGTTTAGTGTCGCAAATTTTAATTACGCCAGGGATTGCCTTTTCTATAGTAAATTATTCAAAAAATAATTTTATACTGTCGCAAATTATAATTACGCCAGGGATTGCCTTTTCTATAGTAAATTTTGCAAAAAATAATTGTTTAGTGTCGCAAATTATAATTACGCCAGGGATTGCCTTTTCTATAGTAAATTATTCAAAAAATAATTTTTTAGTGTCGCAAATTTTAATTACGCCAGGGATTGCCTTTTCTATAGTAAATTTTGCAAAAAATAATTTTTTACTGTCGCAAATTTTAATTACGCCAGGGATTGCCTTTTCTATAGTAAATTATTCAAAAATTCATTTTTTACTGTCTCAAATTTTAATTACGCCAGGGATTGCCTTTTCTATAGTAAATTATTCAAAAAATAATTTTATACTGTCGCAAATTATAATTACGCCAGGGATTGCCTTTTCTATAGTAAATTATTCAAAAATTCATTTTTTACTGTCTCAAATTTTAATTACGCCAGGGATTGCCTTTTCTATAGTAAATTTTGCAAAAAATAATTGTTTAGTGTCGCAAATTTTAATTACGCCAGGGATTGCCTGTTCTATAGTAAATTATTCAAAAAATAATTTTTTACTGTCGCAAATTTTAATTACGCCAGGGATTGCCTTTTCTATAGTAAATTATTCAAAAAATAATTTTATACTGTCGCAAATTATAATTACGCCAGGGATTGCCTTTTCTATAGTAAATTACTCAAAAATTCATTTTTTACTGTCGCAAATTTTAATTACGCCAGGGATTGCCTTTTCTATAGTAAATTATTCAAAAAATAATTGTTTAGTGTCGCAAATTTTAATTACGCCAGGGATTGCCTTTTCTATAGTAAATTATTCAAAAAATAATTTTTTACTGTCGCAAAGTTTAATTACGCCAGGGATTGCCTTTTCTATAGTAAATTATTCAAAAAATAATTTTAAACTGTCGCAAATTATAATTACGCCAGGGATTGCCTTTTCTATAGTAAATTATTCAAAAATTCATTTTTTACTGTCGCAAATTTTAATTACGCCAGGGATTGCCTTTTCTATAGTAAATTATTCAAAAAATAATTTTTTACTGTCTCAAATTTTAATTACGCCAGGGATTGCCTTTTCTATAGTAAATTATTCAAAAAATAATTTTATACTGTCGCAAATTATAATTACGCCAGGGATTGCCTTTTCTATAGTAAATTTTCCAAAAAATAATTTTTTACTGTTGCAAATTTTAAATACGCCAGGGATTGCCTTTTGTATAGTAAATTATTCAAAAAATAATTTTTTACTGTCTCAAATTTTAATTACGCCAGGGATTGCCTTTTCTATAGTAAATTTTGCAAAAAATAATTGTTTAGTGTCACAAATTTTAATTACGCCAGGGATTGCCCTTTCTATAGTAAATTATTCAAAAACTAATTTTTTACTGTCTCAAATTTTAATTACGCCAGGGATTGACTTTTCTATAGTAAATTATTCAAAAAATAATTTTTTACTGTCGCAAATTTTTAATTACGCCAGGGATTGCCTTTTTCTATAGTAAATTATTCAAAAATTCATTTTTTACTGTCGCAAATTTTAATTACGCCAGGGATTGCCTTTTCTATAGTAAATTATTCAAAAAATAATTGTTTAGTGTCGCAAATTTTAATTACGCCAGGGATTGCCTTTTCTATATTAAATTATTCAAAAATTCATTTTTTACTGTCGCAAATTTTAATTACGCCAGGGATTGCCATTTCTATAGTAAATTATTCAAAAAATAATTTTTTACTTTCTCAAATTTTAATTACGCCAGGGATTGCCTTTTCTATAGTAAAATTATTCAAAAAATAATTGTTTAGTGTCGCAAATTTTAATTAAGCCAGGGATTGCCTTTTCTATAGTAAATTATTCAAAAAATAATTTTTACTGTCGCAAATTTTAATTACGCCAGGGATTGCCTTTTCTATAGTAAATTATTCAAAAAATAATTTTTTACTGTCTCAAATTTTAATTACTCCAGGGATTGCCTTTTCTATAGTAAATTATTCAAAAATTCATTTTTTACTGTCGCAAATTATAATTACGCCAGGGATTGCCTTTTCTATAGTAAATTATTCAAAAATTCATTTTTTACTGTCTCAAATTTTAATTACGCCAGGGATTGCCTTTTCTATAGTAAATTTTGCAAAAAATAATTTTTTACTGTCTCAAATTTTAATTACGCCAGGGATTGCCTTTTCTATAGTAAATTATTCAAAAATTCATTTTTTATTGTCGCAAATTTTAATTACGCCAGGGATTGCCTTTTCTTTAGTAAATTATTCAAAAATTCATTTTTTACTGTCGCAAATTTTAATTACGCCAGGGATTGCCTTTTCTATAGTAAATTATTCAAAAAATAATTTTTTACTGTCGCAAATTTTAAATACGCCATGGATTGCCTTTTGTATAGTAAATTTTGCAAAAAATAATTTTTTACTGTCGCAAATTATAATTACGCCAGGGATTGCCTTTTCTATAGTAAATTATTCAAAAAATAATTTTATACTGTCGCAAGTTTTAATTACGCCAGGGATTGCCTTTTCTATAGTAAATTATTCAAAAATTCATTTTTTACTGTTGCAAATTTTAATTACGCCAGGGATTGCTTTTCTATAGTAAATTATTCAAAAAATAATTTTTTTACTGTCTCAAATTTTAATTACGCCAGGGATTGCCTTTTCTATAGTAAATTATTCAAAAATTCATTTTTTACTGTCGCAAATTATAATTACGCCAGGGATTGCCTTTTCTATAGTAAATTATTCAAAAATTCATTTTTTACTGTCTCAAATTTTAATTACGCCAGGGGATTGCCTTTTCTATAGTAAATTTTGCAAAAAATAATTTTTTACTGTCTCAAATTTTAATTACGCCAGGAATTGCCTTTTCTATAGTAAATTATTCAAAAACTAATTTTTTTACTGTCTCAAATTTTAATTACGCCAGGGATTGCCTTTTCTATAGTAAATTATTCAAAAAATAATTTTTTTACTGTCGCAAATTTTAATTACGCCAGGGATTGCCTTTTTCTATAGTAAATTATTCAAAAAATAATTTTTTACTGTATCAAATTTTAATTACGCCAGGGATTGCCTTTTCTATAGTAAATTATTCAAAAATTCATTTTTTACTGTCGCAAATTACAATTACGCCAGGGATTGCCTTTTCTATAGTAAATTATTCAAAAATTCATTTTTTACTGTCTCAAATTTTAATTACGCCAGGGATTGCCTTTTCTATAGTAAATTTTGCAAAAAAATAATTTTTTACTGTCGCAAATTTTAATTACGCCAGGGATTGCCCTTTTCTATAGTAAATTATTCAAAAAATAATTTTTACTGTCTCAAATTATAATTACTCCAGGGATTGCCTTTTCTATAGTAAATTATTCAAAAATTCCATTTTTTTACTGTCGCAAATTATAACCACGCCAGGGATTGCCTTTTCTATAGTAAATTATTCAAAAATAATTGTTTAGTGTCGCAAATTTTAATTACGCCAGGGATTGCCTTTTCTATAGTAAATTATTCAAAAATTCATTTTTTACTGTCGCAAATTTTAATTACGCCAGGGATTGCCTTTTCTATAGTAAATTATTCAAAAAATAATATTTTACTGTCGCAAATTTTAAATACGCCAGGGATTGCCTTTTCTATAGTACATTTTGCAAAAAACTAATTGTTTAGTGTCGCAAATTTTAATTACGCCAGGGATTGCCTTTTCTATAGTAAAATTATTCAAAAATTCATTTTTTAGTGTCGCAAATTTTAATTACGCCAGGGATTGCCTTTTCTATAGTAAATTATTCAAAAACTAATTGTTTAGTGTCGCAAATTTTAATTACGCCAGGGATTGCCTTTTCTATAGTAAATTATTCAAAAAATAATTTTTTACTGTCTCAAATTTTAATTACGCCAGGGATTGCCTTTTCTATAGTAAATTATTCAAAAAATAATTGTTTAGTGTGGCAAATTTTAATTACGCCCAGGGATTGCCTTTTCTATAGTAAATTATTCAAAAAATAATTTTTTACTGTCGCAAATTTTAATTACGCCAGGGATTGCCTTTTCTATAGTAAATTATTCAAAAAATAATTTTTTACTGTCTCAAATTTTAATTGCGCCAGGGATTGCCTTTTCTATAGTAAATTATTCAAAAATTCATTTTTTTACTGTCGCAAATTATAATTACGCCAGGGGATTGCCTTTTCTATAGTAAATTATTCAAAAATTCATTTTTTACTGTATCAAATTTTAATTTCGCCAGGGATTGCCTTTTCTATAGTAAATTTTGCAAAAAATAATTTTTTTACTGTCTCAAATTTTAATTACGCCAGGGATTGCCTTTTCTATAGTAAATTATTCAAAAAATTCATTTTTTACTGTCGCAAATTTTAATTACGCCAGGGATTGCCTTTTCTATAGTGAATTATTCAAAAATTCATTTTTACTGTCGCAAATTTTAATTACGCCAGGGATAGCCTTTTCTATAGTAAATTATTCAAAAAATAATTTTTTACTGTCTCAAATTTTAAATACGCCAGGGATTGCCTTTTGTATAGTAAATTTTGCAAAAAATAATTTTTTACTGTCGCAAATTATAATTACGCCAGGGATTGCCTTTTCTATAGTAAATTATTCAAAAACTAATTTTATACTGTCGCAAGTTTTAATTACGCCAGGGATTGCCTTTTCTATAGTAAATTATTCAAAAATTCATTTTTTACTGTTGCAAATTTTAATTACGCCAGGGATTGCCTTTTCTATAGTAAATTATTCAAAAAATAATTTTTTACTGTATCAAATTTTAATTACGCCAGGGATTGCCTTTTTCTATAGTAAATTATTCAAAAATTCATTTTTTACTGTCGCAAATTACAATTACGCCAGGGATTGCCTTTTCTATAGTAAATTATTCAAAAATTCATTTTTTACTCTCTCAAATTTTAATTACGCCAGGGATTGCCTTTTCTATAGTAAATTTTGCAAAAAAATAATTTTTTACTGTCGCAAATTTTAATTACGCCAGGGATTGCCTTTTCTATAGTAAATTATTCAAAAAATAATTTTTTACTGTCTCAAATTTTAATTACTCCAGGGATTGCCTTTTCTATAGTAAATTATTCAAAAATTCATTTTTTACTGTCGCAAATTATAATTACGCCAGGGATTGCCTTTTCTATAGTAAATTATTCAAAAATTCATTTATTACTGTCTCAAATTTTAATTACGCCAGGGGATTGCCTTTTCTATAGTAAATTTTGCAAAAATAATTTTTTACTGTCTCAAATTTTAATTACGCCAGGGATTGCCTTTCTATAGTAAATTATTCAAAAATTCATTTTTTATTGTCGCAAATTTTAATTACGCCAGGGATTGCCTTTTCTATAGTAAATTATTCAAAAATTCATTTTTTACTGTCTCAAATTTTAATTACGCCAGGGATTGCCTTTTCTATAGTAAATTATTCAAAAAATAATTTTTCACTGTCGCAAATTTTAATTACGCCAGGGATTGCCTTTTCTATAGTAAATTATTCAAAAATTCATTTTTTACTGTCGCAAATTTTAATTACGCCAGGGATTGCCTTTTCTATAGTGAATTATTCAAAAAATAATTGTTTAGTGTCGCAAATTTTAATTTACGCCAGTGATTGCCTTTTCTATAGTAAATTATTCAAAATTCATTTTTTACTGTCGCAAATTTTAATTACGCCAGGGATTGCCTTTTCTATAGTAAATTATTCAAAAAATAATATTTTACTGTCGCAAATTTTTAAATACGCCAGGGATTGCCTTTTCTATAGTAAATTTTGCAAAAAAACTAATTGTTTAGTGTCGCAAATTTTAATTACGCCAGGGATTGCCTTTTCTATAGTAAATTATTCAAAAATTCATTTTTTTAGTGTCGCAAATTTTAATTACGCCAGGGATTGCCTTTTCTATAGTAAATTATTCAAAATCTAATTGTTTAGTGTCGCAAATTTTAATTACGCCAGGGATTGCCTTTTCTATAGTTAATTATTCAAAAAATAATTTTTTACTGTCTCAAATTTGAATTACGCCAGGGATTGCCTTTTCTATAGTAAATTATTCAAAAAATAATTGTTTAGTGTCCGCAAATTTTAATTAAGCCAGGGATTGCCTTTTCTATAGTAAATTATTCAAAAAATAATTTTTTACTGTCGCAAATTTTAATTACGCCAGGGATTGCCTTTTCTATAGTAAATTATTCAAAAAATAATTTTTTACTGTCTCAAATTTTAATTACTCCAGGGATTGCCTTTTCTATAGTAAATTATTCAAAAATTCATTTTTTACTGTCGCAAATTATAATTACGCCAGGGATTGCCTTTTCTATAGTAAATTATTCAAAAATTCATTTTTTTACTGTCTCAAATTTTAATTACGCCAGGGATTGCCTTTTCTATAGTAAATTTTGCAAAAAATAATTTTTTACTGTCTCAAATTTTAATTACGCCAGGGATTGCCCTTTTCTATAGTAAATTATTCAAAAATTCATTTTTTATTGTCGCAAATTTTAATTACGCCAGGGATTGCCTTTTTCTATAGTAAATTATTCAAAAATTCATTTTTTACTGTCGCAAATTTTAATTACGCCAAGGATTGCCTTTTCTATAGTAAATTATTCAAAAAATAATTTTTACTGTCGCAAATTATAATTACGCCAGGGATTGCCTTTTCTATAGTAAATTATTCAAAAAATAATTTTATACTGTCGCAAGTTTTTAATTACGCCAGGGATTGCCTTTTCTATAGTAAATTATTCAAAAATTCATTTTTTACTGTTGCAAATTTTAATTACGCCAGGGATTGCTTTTCTATAGTAAATTATTCAAAAATAATTGTTTACTGTCTCAAATTTTAATTACGCCAGGGATTGCCTTTTCTATAGTAAATTGTTCAAAAATTCATTTTTTACTGTCGCAAATTATAATTACGCCAGGGATTGCCTTTTCTATAGTAAATTATTCAAAAATTCATTTTTTACTGTCTCAAATTTTAATTACGCCAGGGATTGCCTTTTCTATAGTAAATTTTGCAAAGAATAATTTTTTACTGTCTCAAATTTTAATTACGCCAGGGATTGCCTTTTCTATAGTAAATTATTCAAAAACTAATTTTTTACTGTCTCAAATTTTAATTACGCCAGGGATTGCCTTTTCTATAGAAAATTATTCAAAAAATAATTTTTTACTGTCGCAAATTTTAATTACGCCAGGGATTGCCTTTTCTATAGTAAATTATTCAAAAATTCATTTTTTACTGTCGCAAATTTTAATTAC